>OZ014533.1:155624849-155814194 GCA_963966105.1 Volucella zonaria
ATCACAACAACAGCGACAACAACAACAACAACATCAACAAAAGACTCCAAAAATAAGGGTTCCACCTATCAACACTTACAAGATGGAACTCAAAGAGACGATAGAACTGTGTAAATCGGCCATAGGCAACAATTTTTTTATAAAAAGATTATCATTAGATAGGCATGCGATCCACTGTAACACAGTGGTGCGCTACCATAAAATTAAAAGTTTATTGAAGGATTCGACGACGGAGTTCTTCTCCAACACCCCTAAGGGTGAAAAGCTGCAAACAATGCTGCTGAGGGGGGTTAGAACCGTCGACTGATCCGGAGGAGCTCCTTGCACTACTGAAAGAGAAGGAGTGCGAAGGGCTCAAATTCGTGGGGGTCAAGCCGTTTGTCACGGCTAGAGCTAAAATTGAGAAGCGGAAACTACCGTTCTTCTTGGTTCAGCTAAGTCCCAACAGCAAACTGGATGGTCTAAGGAGCATCAAAGTCCTAGACTACCAGGTTGTATACTGAAATGCAGCCTCGATGCGTGAAGTGTGGAAAGAATCACAAGTCAGAGGAATGTACTTTAGGTAAGGACGGAACGTCGGAAAAAAGCCAACTCTCTTGTGCTTTATGTAGGAACACAGGACACACCGCAAATTATCGGGGTTGTCCCAAGTTCCAATACATCAAAAGAGTAAATCAGACTCGGCAGCAAAAGGTGGAAGTAAAACGCCCACCCAACGTGCATATAAGTTGCTTAAAGACCAAACCCCTGATGTGCTTTTGGTTAGCGAAACTAAGCTTACCAAAAGACACAAAATGAGGCACAGAAGATATAAAATATTACGAAGAAACCGACCCAATTCCATTCAAGGAGGAGGTGTTGCGATCTTTGTAAGAAAGGGATTGCGTTTCAAAAGAGTATACAGTCGTGTGGTACGTAGGTTTCAGGTGCTGGAAGCATGCGTCATGTACATCCCTCTCCGTAGTGGAAAACGGTTGTACATGGTGTCTGTCTATGCACCTAAGGCTACTCAATCCACCTTATTTATCTCAGAGCTCGAGACACTTTTTCGATTCCTGAGGCTGGAATTGGAAGACAACTATTTTATTATCGGCGGAGATTTCAACGCCAAACATAGTGATTGGGGAAATAATACACCAAATACTAGAGGGAACCTACTATTCAATTGGTGGGGTCAACACAGCATAACGTATCGACTCGGGCTTAAGGCGACGGATAGTCCGTCGTTTCCCAGACACGGGTCCTATTTGGATCTACTGCTGTTCGACACTCGAATAGAACTAACAGGCACTAACCAACATACCATAAACTGTCTACGTACTTTCGTGTATGACAGTGACCATTGCGGTCTCAGCACCGAAATAACTGTTCCCAACGAAATTGCGGAATTGGAAGAGTTTGTTCAAAGGTATTCCTACAATTATAGTAGGGTGCGTTGGACACACTTCACCAGAACACTGACAAGAGCACTCTCCTCGAATTCGCTCTACCCACCGTCCAACAGAAATCTGTCAAACGAGGAGATTGACAGGTATCTTAGACTAATGGACGATACAATCAAACGAACAACGGACAGAACGATACCTCGGTATCAACACACTGACGAAGAAGACTTATTGACGCACTGCACCGACAAAAAAGTAGGCTGCTGTCAAGACTAAAAACCTTGTACAGACAGTTTACTGACAGACATAGCCCGGATATCATGACACTGAAGTCGTCGATTAAAAACCTCCAAATATTAATAAAGGAAAATTACAGAAATTCTGTAAGTTTGTATTGGAACAATAAAATTCGGGCTGTAAACACCAGCAAACCGAATATGTTCCCGCAAATAAATAAAATATTTCGAAGAAATAATCAAAACGACTTTTCATGTCTCAAAATCGGCATTGATCCAAATGAGGCTGTTGATGATGACAACTTCTTTGTGGTCGAGGATCCGCAGGAGAAGGTGGAGGCTATAGGAGCGACTTTCCAGGAAGTGTACAAGGCGAATGACATCATTGGTCCCAACAACGACCTGGAAAATCGAGTCCATGTGCACAATTTCTACCTTCGAAATGAAATAGTGAACTGGCGATTCGAGAGCTCGGGTTTCACCCAGTTCAGTGACGAGAATATGGCAAATAATGTCATCACCAACGAAAGGGTATTACCACCGTTCATTTCGAAGGAAGAGCTCCAAACGATCTTCGAATCGCTTAGAAGTAAGAAATCAGTTGGAACCGATGAAATACCGAACATTGTGCTTCGACATCTCCCACTAGAAGCGGTGGACATTTATACCACCCTGTTTAATAATGCAATGAATAATGCACATTATCCAGCGCACTGGAAAACTGCGGTGGTACATCCCATCCCCAAAAGGGATAAAGATACTTCCAATCCGGCGAATCTCCGCTCGATCAGTCTTCTTCCAAACATCAGTAAGGTTTTCGAGAAGGTGATCAATAGAGTCTTGACTAAGTGGGATGAGGACAAACATATAGTTCCGGATAATCAATTCGGCTTCAAGGCGGGGCATGATATCATTCATATATTACGTATATATATATAATGTATATATATTATATATGTATATATTATGTATTAGATTATTATTATTATTGTTATTATCAAGGGAACGATACAAATTAATTTGTAGCGTCCGGGATTTAACGCCGGGGTACTATGTCCATGTGGCGCCTTTTGTCACCAGCACGCGGTGTACTGAGTTCCCATGTGGTCACCCACCTACGTATTTACCGTATTAGATGTAAGTATTGGGTCTACAAGTAAGTTTCCAGCGTTTTTTTTCCAAAATTTGAAGTTTTATTATGAAAACATAGTTACAATGCTTTATTCAAAGTATCGTCCATCGGAAGCTACAACTTTCCCCTACCTTTCTGGCAATTTATGAATTCCGGACCAAAAAAATTTCTCGTCTTTCGAGCCCAAGAACGTATCGAGCCAATTTTTGATTTCCTCTACTGAGCTGAAGCGTATTCCCGTAAGAGCGTTCTGCATGGAACGAAACAAGTGGTAGTCAGA
Organism: Volucella zonaria; assembly: GCA_963966105.1. Classification (NCBI taxonomy): domain Eukaryota; kingdom Metazoa; phylum Arthropoda; class Insecta; order Diptera; family Syrphidae; genus Volucella; species Volucella zonaria. Next base: position 155,627,883 of record OZ014533.1, read on the forward strand.
TGGTGCCAAGTCTGGACTGTAAGGCGGGTGAGGCAGAATTTCCCATCCACTATTTTCCAAATATGGAACATGTGGCCGAGCGTTGTCGTGATGAAAAATGACGGACTCATGCCTGGTCTCATATTCTGGCCGTTTTTCTTTTAATGCCCACTTCAAACGAATTAGCTGGGTTCGATATAATGGTCTTTTGATGGTTTTACGACTCGGAAGCAGTTCGTAGTATACGACACCCTTTTGATCCCGCCATATGCAGAGCATGACCTTATTCACGTGAATATTTCGTTTCGGCGTCGTTTGGGCGGGCTCGCCGGGCTTTGTATACGATTTTCTGCGTTTAGGGTTATCATAATAAATCCATTTCTCATCACCAGTGACAGTACTATGCAAAAATGATTTATTTTTATACCGCTGCAGTAACATTTCGGACATGCAAAATCGCCGTTCGATGTCTCTTGGCTTCAATTCGTACGGCACCCAGTTTCCAACCTTTTGAATGACTCCCAGTGTTTTTAGGCGCAGGGAAACGGCTTGCTGCGTGACGCCCAATGATGCAGCAAGTTCTTCTTGAATCTGACACGGATCCTCATCCAGTAAAGCGTCCAATTCCTCGTCTTCAAAACTTTTCAGCTTTCCGGGGCGATCTTTGTCTTCAATTCCAAAATCATCACTTTTGAGCCGTTTGAACCACTCGCGGCACGTCGATTCACCAATACATTCCGCCCTATAAGTTTCCGAAAGCAAACGATAGACCTCAGCCGCACTTTTGTTCATATTAAAGAATAAAAGCAGCGCTTCCCGCAAATGATGTTTATTTGGCTGGAAACTTGCCATGATTTTGCTCGATAAAATGTACGACACCGATAGAACTGCTCAAATATAACGCTGCAAAGTTGTTGACAGATACAAAACCTACAAATAAAACACATGGGGTCTGACATTTCTGCCCGGGATCCACTGGTGGCGCCATCTCTGACAAACGCTGGAAACTTACTTGTAGACCCAATAGGTTAAGTAAATTAAGATTTATTCTTAGGTAGTTTGTAAGTTTTAGTTTTAAGTTTTATAATAAGTTAAAAAAAAATAATAATTCACTAAGTTTTTCTTAAAAAATGTTTTCTTAGTTTTAATTATAATGAATAGCCATAGTATAAACATGTAATGTAAGATACGTCGAGAGACATAATTTAAGTATTAGGTTTAACTTAGAGTGCCCGCATGGGGCCAGTAAGTTAGAATAAGATAATTTTAAGTTACGAGTAATTAAGCTAATTTTTAAGCGTTTTTTTGTCTAGCATTTAAGAGTAAAATAAGTGATATAAATAAAAATGCCTAAAACCTGAACTGAACTGTTACGCTTAACTTCATCAAAACAGCTCCGGAAGAGCACGCTTTGGAAAGACTCCATCGTCCAGATAGAAAAAAAATGAACCTTGTGGAACCTTGTGGTAGGCAAAAGGCGCAATCACATGTGCAATAGCAAATAGCAAACTTGGTTTAAATGGGTGGTTCAGAACGCAGCAGAGTCAAAAAATTGCCAGCTCGCAAAGTTTCAAGAACTCCTGCGCCTGTTGTAGCAAAGTTAATCTCCCAAAACGGAAGATGACTTTGATAGTTCACCCAATGATGTGAATTTTTAAGAGAAGGGGATGTCGAAAGCATCCTCAATATCAATAAAAATGCATGGCATACTCCTTCTTCTCAGGCGCGCCATCAATTTCGCCTACTGCATTCCAAAGCGCGGTCACACCAGATCTTTCATGCCACTCCAATATTCATAAATCCGTAGAAAGCTACGCTCAATTAATTTTCCCTAAACTGCAAGCAGTTTTGAATTTGAGCATGTTACCGGACGCATGATTATTATTCAAAACACATTTTAATTTACAATTTAAGCCCCTTATCCGCTCGCGCTAAAGATTGCTTATACATAACATACAAGCTTCCCAACAAAACCTAGGAGCAGTGTCCCAACACCGACGTTAAAGTCAATTAGTGAGAAAAATACACCATTAGCAGGTAGCATAGTTGGAAAATATAGTTCGCGTGACAGCACTTCCAGCGGGCTCGTTGCTAATTGACATTGCGGCAGGGCAAACAGGCACAGTTACTAGCGAACGCTTTCCCAACTTCAACATCCTTTCAAGTTTATTGGCAGTTTCCTGAATAATTAACCGTCAATATGGTTTTTTTTTTTTTGCGTTGGAAGGTGGAAACCTTGCATGGGGCACCAATGGGCCATTGTCCATAGGTAGTGCTGTATTCTTACCGGCTAAACCCACCTCCGTCTAAAGGGATTACTTCGCGGGGGTCGGCTTGAAGGCTAAGCTTTACGATTCAATTGTTTTACATGTTCACTTCACGTTGGCCCTCCAACAGTCTATGGTCGCTGAGTATATGTGCTCTATATATGCGCTGCTATATATGCGCTGCATATATGCGACGATATTATCGGGAGTGGGCCGCTCTCCAAATTGTTCCCGTAAGGCCGTCGTCTCTGTTTCGAAAGTGGGAGATCTCCGCCTGCAGTTATTTTGTATTCGGCTCATATTCGTCCCTACTTCTTGCTTGTAAGATCCGTCTTTATTTTCCGAAGCATGTCAGCATATGATAGATCAATGGTCTTCTTAATTATAATTGCATACGGGCGCGGTGACTTTTTAAAACCCGTTTCCCGCATTTTCCTGGCTACCTTCACCCATGCTCAGGGCGAGTTGTTTATTTGATTTTGTTTCGGCTTTGGCATCGGCGCACTGTGCTAGGCTGGTGGTTTAGCTCGATTCGAGCTGTTGTTCCCATTTGTTTTTCTCGAAGGATGTTTAGATGGTTGCTCCTCTGTCCCCGACGCAATGTTGCTTTACATGTTTGCACTTGTCGGGATTTCATCCGTTTGTGAACATTTTGTTGAATGGGTCTTCTTAGCATTGGGACTGGGAATCACTATTTGTTCTCGGAGATCAGATATCTCGGTCAGTCGACCGCAGAGCTTTAAGGCGGAAAATGGACTTAATCAGCATCCTATTTTCTAAATTTATCCATGGACGTTGTGCTTATCCCTGTAGAAACCAATAAGACCGTCAATTTTCGTTCCGGGTTATAGTATTTTTACCGGTTTTATTGCATTGGTTCTTATAACAGATAATGTATGGCCCTACCGGAAAGTGCCATAGATTTTACAAATGGCGTCGAATGTCCATTCGGATTTCACATTTGTGCAGCAAGCCAAATTAGAATTTGTGTGAATAACCAATAGAACGCTATATTCCTGGAGAACGCGGACTAATCGTCATTTTATTTATGATGAACAATTCGTCAGTGATTTTGACGCAGAGCGCATTTTGTGCCCGATTTCCTGGCCGCCTGGCTCACAATGGTCGTTCAATGCGGCGTTTAGTCCCATGACTTTTAGAGACTGAAACACCGCGGGACCGAGCAAGTTCTGGAAGATCTCGTACCTCTCGTTTGGCCAGGAATATCGCTGCCGTGGCTGAAGATATCGTAGAGGCTCCGTCAACATCGAGCAGACGTGACACGCAATTGGCAATTCACTGCACGTCTCTTCGCCGCATTTTTGGTGAAAGACTTGAAGGTGTTTCATTACAAAGTGCAGAGAGTTCATCAGCTGATGGGTGTCGACCGTGAAGCACCTGCTCTCATGCCCTCTCTGAATCTCAACAACGAAGTGGACGATTTTGTGAACAAACAAAATTTGCAGTTCTGGGTCTTAAGCCAGACAGAGATTGGTGCGAGATGAAGAAAACATAGCCGCCGTAGCGGCTAGTATCGAAGAAGACCCAGAAATGTCCATTCGGCGCCGATCAACTGAATTGGGCGTCGCCAAAGAATCAACCCGGCTTATTTTGCAGTTGCATTTGGGCCTACAACCATATAAGATTGTGCTGACGCAAGGGTTGAAGCCGGACAACCATAGACAACTCCGTGAGTTCGCTAATTGGGCGCTGGAAATGTTGGCCGGAGATCCGGATTTTGGCCACAAAATCTTCTTCTCGGACGAGGCCCATTTTTGGCTCAGCGGTTATATCAACAAGTAAAATTGCCATTATTGGAGCGAACACAATCCACAAGTGTTCGGCCAAGCATCAATGCATCCACAAATATGGACTGTTTGGTGTGGGCTCGAGGCCAATATTCGACATGCTAACGCAGCACACATTGGACCGAGCCATCAAAAATAGACCGACCACTTGAAGGACTGCCAGCGAAGCCAAGATGGTCACCTTTTAGTATTTATGCATACGAGTAGAGCCATCTAGGGGCTGAGATCTACCCCAAACTCACCGGCATCTGCTCCGTAAGAAGAAACGTTTATAATATTTTTATTTTTTTTAACCAAACTTAAAAGGATTGCGTGACACGCATTAGTGGCACGCCTAACTAGCGAAACTTGATGTTGGCTTCTCTTAATTGTTGTGACAATATTGTGTAAATTGAAAAGAAACAACTTAGCATATCCGTTTGTAACGACAGGTTCATTTTCAACGATTTAGTTACTTCCAAGTTAATGAATACAACAGTGAGACTTTGTCAGAAGGTAAAATTCGCTCAGTATTGTCTAAGTCACACTCGGATAGCGGAAAACAAAATGCTGATAGCCAAGGCTAAAAGGATTAATTTTCAAAATCCAAATCTGTAAAAGTTTCAACCTCTGATCGATATTGGCAATGAAATTTGGGACACATAAGCGCAGCTGTGGGTATCATAACTCTACCCGGAGAAGTTGGATCAAACGAATGCTTCTTCCAAAGACCGACTCCACTTATTCTGTCTCTCAACAAGGAAGACAGCAGACTATTTAGAAGCGTTTTACCCCTGCTTATTTAAATATTGTGCATAGGTATCATAACTTCTCCTGCGACGTTCTTGAGGACACTCTGTGCTAGAATTTGGGGATTGAGGTGCTACATGATGGGTGCTAGTATTGAAGGTATTTTTTTCAGTGATGTTGGATGATTGTTGGGCACAAACTCCTTACTAATATTTCTTCTGGGGCCTTTGTAAGATGTCATCCCAATAGTTCCTAATACTTAATACGCTGATAAAGCCATGCGATGTATTTTTTTATAGGTCAACCTTTACTTAGTCAACGTGAAGCTCTTTCCTCTCACACAATGCTTCCAAAATACGAAGAAGTCGTTCTCTATTGTAGCGTCAAATCAATATCCCAGATACAGCTTGCTTGGGATATCTTATTCCGAGGAGGCTATCATTCAGAATGTGAACTACGAGTATCGCAACGAATGCAGAAAGACACCGCTAAGGCCTCGCAAGCTTCTCAAATTCTTAACATCTGGACTAAACAGAGACAGCGGAGGACTAAACAGAACAAAATCCATAACAATACTCGACAAAAAACTTAACGACTTTCCACCCATGCTATGTAAAACCCACAAATGCGAAAACCAAAACTCTAACTTGCATCCCTAGGAATAGGGAAGGGAAACAATGGACGAACAAAGGTGTCTCAGCTTATTAAATTGCTTTCACAAACGAGTCTCAACATACTTTTTAACACCTCGCAACTTTAAGGACTTTTCCTGGTAAGAAAGGACTCAGTGCACTTCATTAAGACTACTATCGATGGTTTTGGTGAGATCTGGCTAAGGGCTAAACTCAGCCTAATGCCAAAGCCCTCCGATCCTAGGACGATCTACGCGAACTTGGCGTATCAATCGACAGAGTTTACCGGCAAAGCGTGGAAACTTTTCACAGAAGTTTGTGCCGTTAACTGTAGCAGAGAAAAGCGGTGTGGAATCTCACCAATGAGTTTGATGTTAAAGGCGTAGTGTTAAGGCTATACAGGAGAGTCCAAGAAGTTATTGTTAACAAATACTTCCAACACTTCAATGTCTATTGAAAATAAACCGTCTACCAGACTGGTTATATTCTTTGAGTATTTGTTAAAAGAGGAGGATCCAGGGGCTGAACCATCCGACGGAGATTAATTCTTAGGCCTACCCTACGGTGCCTACCAAGTGAATCTCCTGTTCCCCAAACAGCACACCAACTCAGGCTATGACAATTGACGAATAATCCTCATATGATCTGAACGACACCATCACTGAGGTATCTCTCACAATTTGGCATAAAGCACCACCTAAAACTTCATCATACGCCTCACCAAGAATATTGAACACAATGGCTTGTCCAAGATGGAGAGAGCCTCTGGATATTTTGGATAAGGGTAACGAATTACATCATCTTCTGCCTGCGAAGAAAATAAGGTCCACCCGGATCTTGTACTTTTATCAAATCAGAAGTCTTCCCTTCAGGCTTATAAGGGCGGCAAAAGACTTATTTTCATGATGACTACGAATGTGCACTACTCAAACCCTTCAAGAAGGTGGTTGATGAAGTCACACGCAATTAGGAGGAAATCGCGTTGTCCTGCGGCCCAAATACACACCAAGACTTGAGTATCTTTTTAATGGATAATTATGTTGTTCGTCACTAGGTTCTTAAATAAAGTGTTGGTAAAATCGTCCTTCTATACCTACCACCGATATTTACGGTTCACCTTACTGAATAAGCAAATACTCGTACATCCTGGAATCGTCGAAAGACGAAGTGTGTCTTGACGATCTCAACAACGGACTCACTTCATCTCTACATCCTGCATTTAACTCAACTTGTCATACAGTAAGAAGGAGGAGGACGAATAGAGAGAAGCCCCAACGTGAACGTGCGAAACAGTCACCATCACAAATGAATTCTCGAGTTTACGGCAAGTTCTTGTTCAAAACACTACGAATTTCGAGCGTATTTGAGAGCTGCCTGCATGAGCATCACTGGCGTAAACCGTCAAGGGCTTCTCTGACAGCAGCTCTTCAAAGTTTACTCCATGTTCTACCTTACGACTTTTGCGGTATGAAGATTGCAATCAACTCTATCCTCAACCTGAGAAATACCAAGCAATGGAAATATCTAAATGTGGGAGATGGCCGTCTATTTATGCTTAATTAACAGAATCAATTACCTTTTAGGAGAAAGGAACGAATGAAGATAACCCGAAGTCATTCTCAATCAATCCGCCTCTATATTCACAGCCGAAAGTGTTGGTAGAGAGGCCAACTATGAAGACCTCCATATACCCCAATCTTTCGGTGTACGCACATAATATACCTTGTTCCAAGCTGAGATTTCAGCTGTTTTGAGGCTGCTAGTTCGTTAAGCATAAGTCCAATACTTCCTTCAGATACTGCAATATTTATTGACAGTCAGTCAGGGATCAAATGCCTAACTTCGAGTAGTATAGTCTCGGTAGATTCTAGAGATTCTGTTGGGTTAAGCGACACTCGGATATCTCAAGGAGCTTGCCAGACTCTGATCCCTTGACACAAATTGTGGTCAGAAACGTCAATTCACCTTTATCATCTGCCAAACAAATGACACACTTTCAAGTGCTCCTTGAGACTAACCATAGATGGAACCCTCTGAACAATTGTGAGGTATCTTCATTCATATGGGACATCCTCGATGCTAACCAAAAGAGTTGATCAACCGAAGGAAAAAGGGTATCTCCAAATTCACAAACACATTGCGTGACAAGGGCAATTATTGAGTATTCCTTACTACGAAGAGAAAAACTTGAATCTGATGTAACTACACCACACTAGCTAACCTAACAGACTCCCAAACTGAGTGAAGATCTATACTCAGATACGAAAGCAGGAGTTCCTCCAGACTACGTTTTACTCTCATATTTCCCTTAAACTAGCAATTAACTACCCGAATCGAAAGTTATCCACAATTTATCACCAGACTTCTTAGCTCGTCATGTAGCCCATCCCCAAATTCACAGAAAATTATCTATGATGCTACCCTCGTATGGTACTCCACTGGAGCTCCTTGTTTAACCTAGCACCCCAATTTACTCAGTGTGACTGGTTACAGTCGTAAATTAATGAATGCAACCCCTTGAGCGTTTTCTCTGCAGGAGTTCGTCGTACTCATTTATCATAGTGTGCAGAAGTTTGTTCATCTTTTCATAGCTCATTACTTGCAATTGCAATTGCAATTGCAATTGCAATTGCAATTGCTGTAGTAGGTGCAGTAGAGATAGACTAAAACTCTATAGCATAGGAAAACGTCACCCAGTTTCATAAAAGACAACTTAGCTCCATCATTATCAACAACAGCAGCACTATCACCACCAACGACACTATCATCCAACCCCTAGGGCTTCATCTGCTGGGTGGCGGTTGAAGTGCTTCTTAAGCTTGCAATTCAAAATTGGTGTCAACTCATTTACTTTCCTCTGCTTTCGCTCTCGCTGTTGTTAGAGTGTAAATTTTTTGTTTATCTCCTTCCATCTCTTTATCCCTTCACTTCTTAATTTTTTCTCCTTTTTAATTCATCTGTCCTGCATTTGTGGATGGACTGGATACAGATCTTCAGTTATACAGTCATTCAGTCCTATGGTCCTTCAGTTATCCCCGTCGTTCTTTTGTTCAAAAAAAAAAGGAAACAAAAAAAAACACTTCCGTGTAGATGGAGTTGTAGCCAATTCAAACTCCTCATGTTGGACTTTTCCTCCCACTCCATCGGGTTGCAGATACATCTCGTATGGCTAGGTATATGAGGACTCTGAAGTAATTCAAAACTCAATTAACTTTGTACCCAAAGAGCATGTTCCCGGTCTTATTCCGGTATCTACGAGTATGGGGATATCAGCCAGAGGCTTCACTCTGATGCATGGAAGTAAATAGGACTGCACGACCACTGCCCACTTGCCCCATACTACGAGTAAATGAAACGGTTTTATATTTTTCAATTTACTTTTAGTTATTGAGTTTTTGGCCAGACCCAAATGATGGTCTGTCTCTCTACCTCTCTCTAGCCCTGGCCAAACGTGGCAGCAAAATATCTGGCAGTTGTTCGACAGTATGTTAATGTCTTGTAAAAGGTTCTAGCATCGAGGCAACTTTCGACTTCCTTTCCCCCATTCGGAGAGCCAGAATGGGGGCCATATTCGAACAGACATACGAGTCGAGCGTAAATCGTTTTCGGTTTTCCAAATTGTTGCAGAATATTGTCTGAATTGAAGTTTTGCTATTATACATGCGGACACTTCGAATTCCAGGACTTCCCTTTTACTGGTTTTGGTTTGTTTTGACCATGTGAAGCAGGACTCGATTAAAAGTTTTCAAATTCAATTTTCCTTTCCATAAAAATTGTAGAAGAAAAAAGGTTTGCATCAGGTGAGACGTAAGGTTTTGTTCCAAAAGTTGTATACGGAACTGCTGCCGGGTGTTTTGTTCGAAGTTTTGTATTTCACAGATCTTCGAAGGAAGCCGAGAAAGGATTTAGCTACCGAAATGTTGCCCAAATTCTGAAAGTGATGAAAAAGTGCCAGAGGCTTGTGCAAAAGGTTGCTGTAACAACAGTTAAGAGACAAAGACTTGGAGAAATTAGAAAGTTGAAGCAAGATTGTGTATTGAAATACATGCCCAGAGCATTATTAGTGTCAAATACATGGTAGTTGAATAGAAGCTTCTTGGGAGCAATCCTTTCTTTAGTTTTACTTCATTTAGCTGGGAACCATCCCCTCCGAGTGTAAGAAGGAGTAGAAGGTGAACCAAAATTCTATCTAGGCACACAGCTGAAGAGTTAAAAAATGGTCTGGGAGTGGTTGACTGCATTTTCCAGGTGTGTTGGCTCTGTTTAGAGAGATTATCATTTCCGGATCTACTCGTGGAAATTTCGATCCATGGCCATGATATTCCAGATTTCCGCGGATGCCCAAAAAGGCTTTTATTGGAGAGCTATTGCACATGAATAAGTACAAAATATCAAACGTAGTTCTACACAGTAACAATAAGTTCAACAGAAATCAAGGTTGGCGGTCGCATTCATCAAAATCCAGGACAGCAAAATTATCTTGCATTCTTTTAAATATTTATCTAGAAGTTCTCTGACGCTTTAGATCTCGTATATCTCTTAGAATAACAAAGTTGCTAAAAAGGCTAATGACATAACATCCTTCCGTCGCGTAATGAATCCCTGTCCAGCATCTACTAGTTCTTTGTTAGACTGCTCTGTTCCGATAGAAAAAAGACAATTTTTCGAAAACAATGGAGGCATTCTCTAATGATACTCCTTGCAAGTTCCTTTTACTGGAATTCCTCTGTCCTTCGTACAAAGATGAGTAAACGCTTAAGTGATGAAGTGAGAACAGTACTAGCACCCATCATATTACCGCCGTTTACCTGCAACCAGATGCAAGCGAGGGTCGGGCTGTATTAGTGATCCGCAGTGTCGTCATTATTTTCACAGAAAGCGTCGTAGAATGTTGTGTTACTTATGCCCAGCATACTTAAGTGCTTAGCAAGAACATAGCGTCCCTATGACAGCTGCTACAGTATTTCCTACTGACGAGCAGCAGGAAAGCTGCTGAATTTTTAAGATGACGGGAAGCATTGGTCTAGTCTGCCGACGATCTGCAGAGTCATTTCATCTGAGCTAGACTGCCTGTAGTTATGTTCATATGAAACCACTGACAGTGGAAGCCCTAACTGAGACGCAGGCAGTAGTAATTCATGTTCCGGTCCTGAGTGCAACAGTAGTGATGCATTTCCGTGAAAGCTGATTCTATCTGATAATCAACGCAGGCTAAAATGGATATATGATACAGCCTAAGGTATCATAGGACTCAGAATCCTATACGGAACAGATTACAAAGAAGTGACAAACCAACTAACCTTTGACGACCCTTGCAAATGTTGAAAGGAAATGTTCAGACCCTCGTACTGTGATATATACTCGTACTTTATTGATTGCTATAGGGCTAAAAGACATAACGCTTATTCGGATGCGGATTTGCCAGATGCGGCAGACTAAGGCAAGAAGTCTTGAGCTTTCAACACATGAGCGAGCATCTTATGATAATCGTCATCAAGGCTAAATTCGCTAACATAAACATAAGCCGTGCCCCTATGGAAAACAAGGACGATGCCACCAAAAAATGTTTCTTCGAGGCATATATTTAGAGAGGTGCCGATGTACATTCGTTTTGAATGTTTGAAGGTTATAACGACTAGGAAATAAAGTGCTCGGCAGGGTATTCCATAAGCGAGTTCTAAGACTTAAGAAGGAATCTCGATACTTCACAGCATGTCCGAAAGTGGGCATGAGGGTATACTGATGAGCACCCGAGACGGGTGTTACGGCTGAAGGTTTGGAGGGGCGGAATTCTACTGGCGGTTTCAATGGAATACTGCTGATAGAAAAAGCGATAAAACAAAGTGAGAAAGGAGACATTATGTAGCTGTCCAAGGATGTCAGTTGACTGACTGTATTTGTATTGTATTAGTATATGAATTTTATCGCCCGGTTTTGAATTCTATCTAGCAAGAGTAAATATATCTTAGGGGCACCTGACCAAATGTGGGCATTGTACCTCTGTTTTGGGCAGATAAACGCCTCATATCGTGAGGTCATATGAGAGGGGGTGAAATATTTCTTATATCGCTTGAGGAAACCTAGACATGTCACAGCATTTTTGACGACATCGAATATGTGGTCATTCCAAGGTAAGTTGCCATTGGCACACACACCGAAAATGGAAAGTTTTTCGGTTTCGCCGATTCAAGTGCCATCCATGGATAATGTCTGGGTATTCAAAATTCGCTTTAACGACAGCAGACAACACTGTGGTTTAGAAGCATTAAATTCCACTCTGTTGATAGTTCCCCATTTGGTTTTGTGGTTAATGTCGGAATTGAATGAGCTCAACTTACGCTGCCGTTCCCGTTCTACAGCCGAAGAGCAGGGACGTGAGCCCGGGAACAAATACGGAGAGCAGACAATACTGCCAACAGCTAAGGATATTGGATTAGAAGTAGCAGACAAGAGATCATTCATGAAAATATAAAAGAGTGTCGGAGACAGAACGGCACTCTAGGGCACACCAGCATTTATTTTATGAATATCAGACTTGAAACCATCCCAGACAACTTGAATTGAACGTTCCGTGAGTTAATTTCTAATCCATTAAAGAAGAGAGTCATCGATCCCAAAAGCACACATTTTCGACAAAAGAGCCTGACGCCAAACTGTGTCAGGTGCAATTATCTTGCTTTCGCCAGATTGATGTACGCTTTGGTTTCATTTTTCGATGAAACACGTCATCAAATCACCAGTGGACCTGTTGCTATGACAACCGTACTACCGGTCATTGAGAAGTTTACGTGCTTCGAAATATTTCATGAGCTGGCGGTTTATCAGCGTTTCCATGACCTTGGAAAGAAGGCACGTAAGTTCAATGGGCCTGAAGGAGGAGAGAGAAGAAGATTCGCCTTTTTTAGGGACGGGCTGGACAAATGCTGTTTTCTATCTGCTCGAAAAGAGTCGTGAAGAGTAGGAGTGATGAAAAAGCTTACACAATGTCCCAAGTATGACGCTAAGATCGTACTAGGCGACTGTAACGCTAGGAGAAGAAAAGAGGACTTCTTGGGTACGAGAGTTGGTAAATATAGCCCGCACAACAGCACGTCTAACAACGGACTTAGGCTTATTGACTATGAGGCAGGACGAAATATTACTCTAGCAAGCAAGTAGTTTCCTCATCTCAAAACACACAAGAGGACATGGCGGTCTCCGGATCATTAAACGCTTAAATTGATCACATTGCGATAAACGTAAGGCATGCCGCAAGTATTCTGGACGTCCGAACGTTCCGGGCAGACAGCATTGACTTGGATTCTCTCTTGGTTGCATCCAAGGTTCGAATGCGGATTTCATAAGCGCCAACATAGAAAAACTGCAGTGAGGAGATATAACGTAGGATAGCTGCATGAAAGAGACCGCCAGAGTCTTCGCCGAACACGTACCCCGAAATATTTCAATAACTTCTATGTCACCAGCATCAAATACCGAACACCAGCGGCAACGTTGCAACTGTTGTATTAGGTTTCACCCGACCACCACCAGGAAATCCCTGGTTTGATGAAGGCCGCCGGCAACTACATGGAGCTAAATAAGAAGTGTACAAGGCGGCGAAGAACGAGGGCCGCTCATAAGCTCAACGAGCAGAAGAGACTAGAAGAACGTCGATTTCTCCAGAAAAAGAAAAAGGAGCACAGGAAGCGAGTGATCGAAGATATTTAGAGGTTGTACTCCAGTCATAACGTGCGGGAGTTTTACCAACAGATACAAAGAGAACGTCAAGGCTAGAAGACCTGTACAGAAGCCTATAGAGATGAAGAATGAAACCTTGCAGTAGATTTAAAGTCGGTGCTGAAGGTACGGGAAAACTTTATCTGCAGGCTGTACAGCGGCGACGACACCCAACATCCCGCTATTGGGCAGAATATACCATTAGACTTAGACGATGATAGCTAAAAGTTCCATCAACCCGACCAACGAAGTAAGGATAGCAATGTCTGAGCGTTAATCCAAAAAAGCAATTGGACTTAACAGCTTACCGACCGAAATATTCAAATGTGCTAGAAATGTAGATCTGATCAGAAGTGTGGATGCCTGATGAATGCAATCCCAGCATTGTTTGCCCGATCCATAAAAAAAGAAATCGCCTCAACTGCGCCAACTTTAGAGATATAAGTCTCCCCAACATCATATACAGAATTTTATCTTCCATAATGTGTGAACGTCTGGAACCCTTCGTCAACAAACTGGCTGTTCCCTAGGAAAGTGTTCCCAGGAAAGTCCACAATCGTCCAAATTTTCATACTCCGGCAGAATCTAGAAAAACCTCAATATACTCGTATGTACAAATCGATACCCACCGTCTTTTCATCAGTTTTAAGGCCGCATATGACAGCATTTATAAAAACGAGCCATGGTCCTAGCCATGTCTAATTTTGGCATTCCCTCCAGAATGACGAAGGAGAACGTTCGCTGTTCACTGTTCGCTGTTCGTTGGTAGCGACTAAACGGAGACCGATACCTTTGATGTCAAAAAAGGTTTTAGGCAAGATAACGCGCTGTCATGTGACTTCTTTAACATCATAATCACCATTAAACACCTCAGCAGAAATAGAACGAAAAACCACTCTTGAAAATCGGTGTTTCTTTGTGCTAAATATGCAATTGAGTAGTAAGGCCCTATCCAAAAAAAAAAAACCACGAAGCCTCTATACAAGACCTTGATCGTCCCAATTCTTCTTTATGGCGCTGAAGCATAGACTCATTCGACAGTGGATGATGATGTCCTCAGTCGTTTCGAGAGAAAAATCCTTCGAAAATTATTCAGTCCAATCTACGTTGATGGGTTTTGGAGGTGAATATTCAACGATGAACTATATGAGCTGTACAGTGACATTTGCATGGACATAATCAGAAAACTGTGAATCAGCCGCCTGAGATGAATTCTTCGGCCCGCAGAGTCTTCGAATCAGTACAGGAAGACGTTACTGCAGGTAGCGTGCACAAGTTGAAGGGGACCTCCACCGACTTAGAGTGCGGAACTGGAGGGAGTCAGCTAAAGACCGGGCTAACTGCTGAGGCCCAGGTTCACCCCGAACTATAGCGCCGTCTAAATAAGTCGTGTTACTGACATTCTTAATAGATAAGGGGTCATGCGAGGGTGGTACTTTTTGTAATCACCGCAAAGAAAATGGTTTTCCGAAATATTTTTCCAAAAATACACTTACAACCAACCCGATCAGCATTGAAAGATACAAAAAATAAACAAGGAGTCTATTGCACCGGGTGTGGATAACTTAAATCGATTCGGGGGAGTCTTATACGCCAGCAGGGCGGTTAGTACTAGGAAATGATATCCTCTTGCCGTAACACATTAGCGATTCAAGTCAAAAATATAAAAGAGTTGTAAAATAAAGACTTCTACATGCCTAGTGACTAATATCTAGCAAACTTGAAGTGACTGCCTACTTGGCACCGTCAACACTAAGCAGATGCATCACCAGTTCAAATTCTGCCACTATATACTCGTACCATCCTTACTTTATTCATAACAGCCTCCTCCTCACAACTGTTACCATCCATCAATCTACTCACAACACTTCCATGAAAATGAGATTGCAATCTTTTCCGGTTGTCTTCATCTTGTCAAGATAAAGGTCATGTGTCATCATTGCTCATAGGCTGATGGGCTTCAGTGAAAAGATACAAAGACTCATTGTAACTCAACTAAGAAACTTTCCACTAGAATTGACAATTCCATTAGGACAACAAATTGCAGCATCCACTCTACTGCTATGACTACTACTATTCCACCACCACCGTGCCGGCAGGACTCTGGATAACAATCTTAAAATTCAGACTTCTTGGCAAACGGTAGTAATGAGGTTTCTTTTCCATTTGGTTACTGCACCATGCCATTCACATGAGTGCAGTTTATTCCAAGCTACCTTCACATTACCAAGTTAATGTCAACCTTAGCGTGGGTGGGTGGTAATAAGAGGTCGGCGGTGGTAGCTTTCGAAGGATAGGATGTGGATACCGTGCAACGAATATTAAGGGTAAAAGTAATTTACTGAGCTTTTAAAGGAACAAGAAGCCAACAATGTAGAGCACACTAAACTGACGATGAAAACCACAAAAACAAAAATAGAAAAAAAAAAATGAAAAAAAAAAAAAAAAACAAACAAAAAAAGGAAGAAAAAGGACACGGAGGATGAAAACGATGCGTTGTTAGCTTGTAGCTTAGAGCTGGTAACCCAATGTGTTTACCACAAAGTGGGTGAAGTAGCAGCAGCAGTCAGAATGTAATGAAGTGGCTTTAGGGCACTCCTGGAAATGGAGCACACCTCTCATCATCTGCATGTATCTGTGAGGGGAGAGCAATTTATTAAAATTTATACCTTCGTTTCCAAGAAGCTAAGCCCGAGTAGAATAAGAACAAGATTGTGAAATACGCGCTACATTATCACGTTTAAATTCCACTCAGCGGCAGATGGAGTACCATGAAAACAAAGCTAACGACAATGATGGAGATGTACTCGTCCGTGGTTTTAGTTGGTCATTTAGTTGGTCCAAGTGGAGTGAAGATGACTTTATAACTACTCGGAGGAGTAAAACTGTAGATTTGAATAATTTAAGGTACAAAGCGATTACGATGGTAACTGAGGCAGATCAGGCTGTCTAGTCAGGTTGGAGAAAACTCCGGATGGGCAAAGTGAAAAGCTGGGTATACCAGTAGATACTATTGTACATACAACCCTTGAAGATAATCTCCATAGATACATAGATAAGCCAACTCTGATTTTTGTGTCTGCCAATGAAAAAGTTACGAATATCCTTTGTCGCGGAATCTGCAGGAGCTACTAGTTGTTAAATGCAAAGCGATTATTCGTTGTGTCAAACAAACACTAAAGTCCTTCCGGATGGCGGATGCATTATACATTATTGCCATCACCAGGAGTCTACATCTGTGAATGAGAAATGTAACTTAAAAGGACTCTACAAGAAGTTCCTTTTACTGGTTCCTCTTATATTTTTTATTTTTTTTTTTATTTTTAACTTTCTCCCTTCGGTCGTTCGTCCTGGAGTTGATAGCATTACCATCAGCACCAGAATGCCACATAGTACTCATTCTCATACTCGTACTCGTACTCGTACTTTAGTACTTTCCATTCTCTACTATATTCTCAGTTCACGTCAAGGGAAGATAAAGTATGCGGTGAGAATTCTTGTGTCCTGCCAAAAACCATATACACTTGCAAGTTTGCAAGTGATACCGTTGACTCACCGCACGGATTCTGTTCCTTTTTTTTTCTGTTCGCTGGCGTTACCTCCTTTTCAAAGGAAAAATAAGCAAGCGCCCAAAAGGAAAAGAATAAGAAAAACCACTCGACAGGAAAAAGAATGAGTAACACGGCGAAATCTCTAAAAGGAAGCACACAGGACTCGAATAATATGGCCCGTCTGTCTGAGATGCAATTTCTCTGCTAAGCGGGGAAACTCCAAGTGTACGAGTAGGAGTAGGAGTATGTTGGGTTGGTGTTTTCTTCGAAGCGAATGTGGATGTCTTAAAAGGATATCTTGAGCTTCTCCTCATTTTTTTTTTTTTATTTTTTTTATGCCACCCCCAGGGGCATTTGTGTTGCTGTTGTTGTTTTTATCATAATGTCGCTTCGGAATTTCATCCCATAAGAAATTTTTTATGTTTTTTTTGTTTTTTTTTTTTTGGGTGGTTTTTGTCTTAGGACTTTGTCCGTTTGGAGGAGTATTTCTGGAATTGTCCTCCAGCTTAGATAATGGTTATGGTGCGGGTTTTCGACTAAATCATGAACATTGTCAAAGCCATACATGCGACAAATGGAATTTCTCATAAATATGATTGAGACACTGGCCTGCAGGGCACTTCCTTTGGCTTGGCTATGGATTTTATTTCCTTTGAGGGAGAGGGTTACAATCGAAACCGAAATGAAAAACACAATAAAATTGATGCGGGTTCATTGGGAGAGAGTTAAGTCAGCACAAGTTGTATTGTAAAAATGCCAGGAAGTGTGAAGGAAATGTCTTTCTGACCAGGAATAGGGCAAATATTGAGAAGTAGTGTTGGGGATGCGTGAACGAGTATGTAGAGAGATTCTCATTTTTAAATTTTTCCAAAAAAACTGGGATGATTCAGTTCTTGAAATGGTGAAATCGATACAAAAATTACAAGTTTATCTAAAAATGAAAAGTTCCCTTAGCATTTCGGAACGAGTTCCTCACTTCTGATGTTTTTTTTTTTATTTCTTGAAAATTTAACAAGCATTAAAGTTTGGGAAAAGATGGCCTTTAGTTATGTTTGAATCCTTAATGAGTTGCGCTTGCACTGTAGAACCCTTCTGACTACTACTCGGATAGCTTAGAAGCGCAACGACCTAACTACTTCTCGGACCATGGATATTTCTTAATCAATTTGTCGATTTTGATCTTGTGACTTCACAAGGAAGGGATCATTTGGATCTCGGAATTTGTAACTGCGTAGGAATTTCATTCCGGTGCGCGCTAGGAGCATGATCTGGAGATTGATAAGGAGAATACCATTTGAGAGTCTGAAGATATCTCTTCTCATGATATCGACCAGCGTTCCTGATTTTTTGGGATCGAGTATTAGTCTGGATTTTTGACACTGATCCTGAATGCATCAATGAATGGCATTGGAGAATACTTGATAGTGTGTCAGTTGTTTGGCGTAGAACACTCGTGTGATCTTGTGCTACCCAGCCATCCCTTTGGAAGATTCGAGGCGGACAATAACCACCCTCGATCTTATGGTGTTCGAAGTGAAGGATTCGATCGCTGCTTGACAGTCTATGGACGACGAGGGCATTAGATTCTTGTTGAACTAAGCAGCATCTTGACCTTTGCTTAGAAGATGGTATACAGCATAGTTGTTGGCTGAAAATCTGGTGCTCAAGAACATCCTGCATCAACGCTTAGTGCTATTTTACTATCTTCTGTGAAGACTTGCTGAGAACTCAGACGATTAGAAGCAACGTTGAAGACAATCCTAGTTAATTGAAGGTCGGTTGATTGGAGTAGGACTTGCGTGCCCTGCATTTAACTTTGCTGCTTTTCTTAGTAACGGGTTGCACTTCTTCAATGAGCTTGATATAAGTTAGTCCTTTAAACAGTTATACAATAAATTATAAATGGCCTTACGTCGTTTGATGTTGCATGCATGACTTTGGATTGTTGGCCCTTTGTAACATTTTATTCTCACCTCAGTTTGCTGTTTAGGATAAGGTCTAGGAGGGTGCAATTTGGCTCGGGTAGGATTGTTTCTTTTTGTCCAGATTTAGCATTGTCCGCAGCTACGTTTATAAGGAAAAACTGTTCCTAAACCAAATACAAGAATTTTAGAGAGGGTCTGTACATGTTCTCTCGCGAGCACGTCATATGACCCTAGTGTTAACAATGAACTGGATCAATATGCAGATTTATTTATTGAAGGAAGTTGATGATTGCCGAGAAGACAATGTTGTTGCGTGCTGCCTCCATAATAAAGAATGCCATTACACAGTCCTGGAAAAAGCAGATTAATTGACCTTGCATCCTTCTGGAGCATATCGGAGGTTTTACCTCTTATTGGCTTGAAGACTACATTTACCTGATATCTACGAACTTTCATTAGGGGTGATCTGTCGTCTCACACTGTAAATGGTCGACTACGTCCCAATAATCTCGGCAATCATTTGAGAAGTTTTCGGCCTCAGTAAACAAACATCTTCTTTGATGAATAGTAGAAACACCAGCTTTCGCCAGCAAAATGTGACTTGCTTACTTACTTCACAGTATAAGTACGGAGAAAGGCTGTGACGACATTCTGTTTTGATCCTCTGCTTATTCCTAACTTCTTCGTCCGAAAAATAACTGTTCTGATTTCTACCATACTCGTATTCAAAGAGTATTCTATGTCCTATTACCAGCGGTCTGGAATTACGCTACATAGAACATGGGCACAATGACAGCTAAAACTTTGGAACCAGAAAATGTAAAAATCAAGTGGGCAGTGAGCAATTAGTAGAAAGTATATTTTGGCGCGATTTTGATTTTTAAACGGAATATCAAGAAAGGAAACTGTTTTCTTCGGAACAGATTTACATGGACACGTCGGGGCATTGAACTGTAAATAGGGAGAAGAATAGTTTGCAGAAGAAATAACAAAATACATGCATAGTACACGGTCTAACTACATTTTACTTGCTTACTTATGGACTTACTTAGGTGGCGCTACAGTTCGAGGTGAATCTGGGCCCCAACTAACAAGCGCCTCCAGTTAGCCCGGTGGTTAGATTACAGCCTCCACTCTGAGTCGGCTAAGGTCCCGTTCTCCGGTGAGGTCTTCTTTTACTGCGTTGTCACTCCGGGTTAGATTCAAGAAATCTGCGGGCTGGATTATTGGTGCCCATTCGCTGTACATGTCCTAGCCATCTCAGGCGGCGGATGCGGAGTT
This sequence comes from Volucella zonaria, assembly GCA_963966105.1. Classification (NCBI taxonomy): domain Eukaryota; kingdom Metazoa; phylum Arthropoda; class Insecta; order Diptera; family Syrphidae; genus Volucella; species Volucella zonaria. The sequence continues at coordinate 155,647,771 of OZ014533.1, forward strand.
GCCGATGTCGCTTTACAACTCGTATATTTCGTCGTTGAATCTTCTCCTTCAAAGCCGGACATTTTTCCAATGATTTTTCTCTCGGAACGACAAAAAATATCTTCATGCACTTTCAATAGGGTCCATGCTTGACCGCATTTTAGTGGGACAGGGATGATCAAGGTCTTACATAGAATCTCCATAGTTTTTCGAAATAGGACCTTACAAACTCAGTTGCCTTCGAAGCCCAAAGAAATAGCGATTGGCAGAGTGCTTCTACGTTTTATTTCTGCTGAGGTGTTGTTATCACAATTTAAATCAGAGCCAAGATAGACAAAGGTAGCAAAGGACTACCTCGAAATTATAAGTGTCGATTTTGACGTTCTGTCCGTGTTGTGCGTCTCTTCTTGTTGACAGAATCTACTTGGTCTTGTCCTAATTTACCATTAAGCCAATTTTGGCAGCTTCCGATTCAATACCAGCAAATGCACCGACGAGTGCCCGTTATATTATCCCAATTATATCGATATCATCAGCGTGTCCTGGTAATTGCACAGACTTTTGAAAGGTTGTGCCTCCAGTTTTCGCTTATAAAAATTTTTCTGTATGATGTTAAAGAAGTCACATGACAGCGCGTCAGCTTTTTTCCCATTAAAGATCTCGTTCTCGGTTAACTCGTTACCCACATTGCAGGAACAGCGAGCGTTCTCCAGCGTCATTCCGCCGATCTGGTGGGGATACTAGCACTAGACGTGACTCTGCAAAGTTCGTATTTATAAATGCTCTCATTCGCGGCCTTAAAATCGATGAAAGGATGGTGGGTATCCATTTGAAATTCTTAAGTTTTTTCCAGGATCTGCCGAAGTGTGAAAATTTGGAAGATTGTGGACTTGAGATGAGTTTTTGACGTTAACACAATATAGCAAAAAAATTTATATAGATACTGAGGAGCAACAATGCTGAGATTCCATTCATCAGGCATACACTCTTCTGACAACATCTGAGAAATGACTTGATGAATGCTCTCCATAAAGTCATTTCGGGCAGCCTTGAATATCTAGCCTACCTGGGCCGTTAGGTCTATCTGCTTAGATATTGCTATCCTTACTTCATTTTGGTCAGGTGGACGGAAGTTTTGGCTACCATTATCTATGTAAGTGGATTGGTCTACTCTGCATAACGTCGGGATATTGGTCTTTGCCTGCAGAAGTTTTTCTATATTCTCAGCACCGATTAAGACTCTACTACAAGGTTTCTTTCTCCATCTCTACGAGCTTCTGCAGGGGTCTTCTTGCCTTGACACGTTCCTTTTACCTGTTGATGGAACTTCTGTTCGTTACTCGTGGAGTTCAAACTCTCAATATCTTCGATAATGTGCTTCCCGTGCTCTTTTTTCTTCTTCTGGAGATATTCTTACTGTCCTATTGCTCATAGAGCTCGTTAGCGGGTCTCGTCCTTTGTTGCAGCGCTGTTTTGTACGCTTCTTGTGTGGCTGCATTTGATTGCCGGAATTCTTTATCAAACCAGGGATTTCTAGCTGGTGGTCGGGTGAAACCCAGCTGCGTTCCCACTGGTCTTCGGCATTTGATGCTGGCGGCATAGGAGTTGTTGAGAGATTTCAGAATACGCGATCGGCGAAGATTCTGGCGGTCTTGCGATTACCGCTTTTACGTTATAACTTCACACACTAGTTCTTCTTTGTCGTGTCGCTTATGAAATCCGCATTCGTTCCTTAGTAGCAACAAGCTGGTGATCCGAGTCAATGTTGGCTGCCAGGAATGTCCAGAATACTGCAGACGTGCCTTACGTCTATCGCAGGGTCCAACGTCAACTGGGAAAACACTACGACGTTTAGCCGCTCGCGTGAAGAGTGTGGGATAACACGCCTGCCCGGCCCCGGAGCAGCCGTTCTGCTGAGAATATCACTGATGCGGTTGAAGATATCGCAGAGGACCCCGGAGTATCGACCAGACGACATCTCACGCAATTGGACATCAATCAGCGGTCTTTACAGAGAATTTTGGTGAAGACGGTAAGATGTTCCCTTAATAAGTGCAAATAATGCATCAGCTGTTAGCTTTTGACCGCCAGGTGGTTGTAACCTATGCTCAAGCCATCCTGAATGTCGACCACGAAGGAGGCAACTTTTCATCGAAAATCATCATGAGCGACGAAGCCTATTTCTATCTCTGTGGATATGTGAATAAGTAAAATTATCGCTTCTGGGGCACTGAAATTCCATGTATTACCCACGAAGAGCCAATGCACCCGCTAACTTTGAGCATGGTGTGCTGTTTACGCTAGAGGCATCATGGGGCCTTATTTTTTGGAAAACGCAGCGGGCCAAACCACTACTGTGGATGCCGAAGTCTATAGTGCCATGACTCAACGACGACTGGAGAACATGTGGTTTCAACGAGATAGAGCAACGGCGCATATTGCGCGAGCCCCAACCGAAATTCTGAGGGCTGCATTTCCGGGTCGCCTAATTTCTCGTTTTGGCGATTTGCACTGGCCGGCAAGATCGCCTGATTTGACTGTTCCACACTTCTTTTTGTGGGGTTTTTTGAAGTCAGGAGTCTACGTCAATAGGCCTCAGACTCTTGAAGCCTTGAAAGGGAATATCCATCGAGAATGCGAGGACCTATCGCCAGAAGTTCTGGCAAGAGTGATGGAATGATCATCAATTCTAGCGGCGACTACTTAGCCGATATCACTTTTTCTTAATAATGGAAAGAAATTTAAGACATCAAATGAACGTAATCCGAAAGTAGAATGAAAGTTTTGCATTCACAGAAAAAATTACGGCCGAGGAACATCGGATGACAACTCTTGCGCCACCTTGTATATCGAATATATAATGAATGCGTTTTTCTTCGAGGCCATTAATTGGTCCTTCACGTCTCTTTAAGCTGTTGCGTAAAGGATTGCAAGAGCTATGATAACTTAGGCCAGTATTGTGCTACTATCCTACTATTTTAGTGCATGAGTAAGGGTTTATTTATGCAGTTACCGGCGACCACCACTGTGAGATGAGGCAGGCTCTGCGCTACGAACTGGATTATCCCGCGGCTGGCTATATCCAAGTATTAGACCAGTCAGTAGTTTGCTGATCAATCGCCACGCAGATTACGCTTGATTTTATATTGCTGCCTTGGACAGGAAGCCTAGATAGACTACGATTTGTGCTGGAATAACATAAAACGGAGAAAACGAGTTTCGAAAGCAATCTTTTGGTGAACCAGTATCAAATCCGGACCGACTTTGAAATAAAGCGCCAGGTCAACAAAATACGTGCGAATGCAAGTTCTGAGAATATGGATCGCTGTTATGTTGAACGAACCATTTAACCTCTATCTGACTTCGATGAATATAGGATAGCCCCATCCAAACTTAAGTCTTAAAAGGCTGCTAATACTGACCTCGAATTTTAAGTTAAAATATAGTACAAGCCCGGCTTCAATATTCCTGCTAATGTTTTCGCGTTCTGCAGGAGTACCCTGAGAAAGCTTGCTGTTCAGTAAAGGTCGGTATTTAGATTTTTGATGTCTAAAAAATCTTTTCACAAGACAATCCTTTATAATTCAATTTTTTCAACATTCCACAGAATTCACAAGACGGCTCTAAAGGCACAATGTTACAAAAATATGTGCCATTACACCTGCTTTCATCGGGGAAGTACACAAAACGTCGACGAATCTCACAAAACTTCAAAGGAGACAAGTTTAACTTCGTCGAGGACTTTGTATATTTAGACTCCGCAGGAAATATGAACAACCACGCAATCTTAAAAACCGTTCGAGGAGTAACTCTTGCCAGTCGCTGTTTTTTTTTTTTTTTGAACTCAGAAGAACATTGATTGCACGTCGAAATAGCGCTGATTGTCCCAGTCCCCTTCTATGGCGAAGAGACATTTTTTTTACCAGAAAAGGATGGGGAGGCACTTGGTGGTTTCAAGAGGCAAGTGCTTTGAGTGATCTTTATTTTGACAATTTTTGAATTTTTATGCTCCCAGGGGCTCATTGGGTTCGAAATACTCGTATGTATATAAAAAAAAATATTCTCCAAGTTTGAGGTATCTATCTCAATATAACCCGTGCCGCCTTGCAACGTAAGTTTCTATGTCCGAGTAAATAACATGCGGTTTTCGGCATTGAAAAATACAATTTTTATGGAAGCCATAGTAACTGTACTTTTATAGTTTCACCTAGATAAACAATTTTTTCTTTAAGTCTTTTCAAAAATCAATAAACCAGTAATTGAAAGCTGCTACAGAGACCAGGACTGTTGTAACTGGAAGGTTCCGTATAGTTAAAGGTTACGTGTTGAACTCCAAATATCATGGGATGCCTTTTTCGGATAATTTTTTCCTCTCTTAGCCTTACTTGATGAAATGACGGGTGAGGCTATGAGAGGTCCAAAAAATCCTCAAAATAGGGCAACTCACTCTACCTTGGTTGGGTTTTATGACTCACTTTAATCAGCTTTCAATACACCTACCATCCTCTTCAACAATTTTATTCCCATAATTTGCCAACGCTAATTAGATGCCCTTAATCTAGTGGAAAGTATCTAAAAGAAAAAAAAAACTCGAAGAATTCTCCACCTAAAGAAAAAAAAAAAATAGAACGAAAATCCACTTTGCAAAACTGACTTCCCCATTCAAAATCATAGCTGAGATCCTTTAAAGCTATCTAAGCAACCACAATAAAGCTCCTTTTAAAGGCAATACAAACCCAAATAGCTCAAGGATAAGAAATATCCTCACAAACAAAGCACCTGATCCACTGCCATGGTCGTGATAGAATAAATAGATAAAACGCAAAGACAATGCATCACCATCAGCCCTCCCCGTACTCCATCCACCACTTATTCGTACCACCATTCAGATTTCTATTTGTCCCATAGAATCGGTCCTCGGAGAAAGCCATCCATTTGGCATCTCTTAAAGGTGAAGTTCAAAGAAGTGGAAAACAATATCCCTCTGACAAAGTGGATTTCATTCTCTTGTTTTTCTCCACACAGCAAAGGAGGCTTCTAGCACCCGGACTCACGATGCAAGCTCCAGATAAAGGAAGACCCGTACTCTATGTTCGAGAGACGGGCCCAACGTTATAGAGGGTAGAGGTAAAAATTATTTAAATGAATAAAAAAAAAAAAACAAAAAAAAAAAAAAAATTCAGAAGAGTCTTTCAAAGCCGAAGGTAAATGTGGAAGATGGAAGATACTCGTGGCAAGAGCACCAGCAACAGCCACCTTCTATCAAAGGTATGCCAAGGTAAAGTGGGTGTTCAGCTTCTCAAGATTGCCTTGGCTTCAATGTTTTTCTTTTGAAAATGTTTACACTTTTTTTCTTTTTCTTTTTTCTTTTCTTTTTGGTGAATAATGTTGTATCTGTATCCATTGGAGGGAATTTTCGTCACACTGATGAGAGTACTGAGTATAAAGATGCCTAAAAGAAATGCGGAGGCACGTCCCACGTTCAATCAACGGATAGAAAATGGAAAGTGGAATATGTGATTCAGGAGCCGACAATGTCGGCACTGACTGCCATGTCGTTGTTTAAAGTCTTCAGAGTATTTGAATCATTTTTCAGATACTACTTACTCGTTGTCGTATCCGTAAAATACACGCAGAAGATGCAAATACAAATACCTACACTAGTCTGCCATTAGAGAAATTGAATTGTTCGGTAAAAGATTGTTTTGAAGGCATTCGAGTATGCTGATGCTAATTTGGAAGAAATAGACGTTCCCGGAATCGGAGTTTTATAAAGAAACGTAGTAAGGCGATGCTCATAAATAATAGGAAACAAAGTGGGATAGGTACGAGTATGATACTTTGCCTGGGGTTTGAGACTTAATTTTATTTGGAGATTTGGAATTTTACGGATTTTTTCGTCAATTGGATTGAATCTGGGATGGGAAGAGGCCGCACTTTGGGCCTTAATAAAAAATGTCATTACTTCCCAAATTTTTAGATGTATCACAAGATACACGTGATAGTATGTCATAAACCTGTACACCTGAGTTGGTTCTTTCGATTCGGTGCGTCGATGAAGCATGGTCCAGTCCCTTCAATTGCTTAGTTGTTCGTCTTGTACGTAGATAGAGGAGCTATGGATCTTGATCGAGTGATTCCCTTCATTAATCCATAGGTAACTATTCAGACTCTTCGAGAGGATACTGCCGAGAAGATACTAACATCAGAAGTATTACTCCTTGCTAAATCAAGCAATTACTCGGAGATGATTGATAGCCTGCCGTGGAAGAGAACCAGGATCCTATTATTGATATTTCTAAGTGAGACATACAGAGATACGTATGATCTGGATACTTAAATTGTGTTAGCCAGTGTCGATTAGTATCCTTCGATTGTATGAGTGCTCGGGATATTAGATCCGTTGCTAGTGTCTACATGTAAAGTTGGTTTGTGATTAGACTACCCAGTTGTTTTGTGCCCTGGATTGTGGATTACTGCAAGCTACTGGAAAATGTCGGGAGCTGAAGTCTTTTGTTCTAGCGTGGAGGCTTTGCTTACCGACCTTCTTGCCGACTTTGTCAGATTTTTCACAATGCAGCCTGAACATACTCCGGAATTTATTTTGTTTTATCAATTTTCAAATACATATTTTGTATCTTTCATTATAAAATCTCAATAAGCCTTCTTGGTGGCAAACCTCTGCCAGGGTCCTCGAAAATTCGCAATTTAACGCCTCTGCCCTGAGTCGGAAAAATGTGTGGCTGATTGCCGATTATGAAAACTTTTGTGATTCTGGCTGTAGATACATATGGCTCAGAGTAACCCTGACTGTGTTAAAATAACATGGATATGTCTCACGGTTGACGCCAAAGTACCGCCAGGACACGAATTTCTATTCCCGATAATCATGAACAGATTATCTGAATAAAATTTGATGTAGACCGTGAGCTTTCTAGCCGAGATATCGACTTGAGCTTGACGAATGGAACCACCTTGGAACCCAATTGAGTCTTATAGACCTCGCACTGCTAGCACTTGACTTCTTCTACAGATATCCGATTGATAGGTCCCTTAGCGGCCTTCTCAATAGTAATGTCATATGTAAGTTCAGCGGGGTATGTTGGATTCACGCATACCTTGCTATAGACTTTGATGAGATACTGCAAAACAATTACTTCAGCTCCGAATGGGCATTTTTTTTCCATCGGGACAGAGCATTCAGCCAACGAACAAGGAGAAGGTACAGTGGACCTTTACCTACCCCTCGTTAGTTCTTTTTACCTAAATTTCTAAGTCTTTCATAAAAAAAAGTAAGCGTTTCAGTGACTAAGTGCTTACAGTACCAGTACCCACCTCTGCAGCATTTATGCTCGTATGAAACCCAATTAAGCAGTAACTAGAGACGCAGGCACTCCTGGGCTCGGATCTTGAAAAACTCTCCTCAGAGTCTTGCCTAGCAAGTTTATCGTTGATTTCACTTCACGTGATCTTATTGTTACTTGGGATCCAACCAACCGAGACCCATTGAATTTATCATGTCTCCCGACGCATTCAGAAAAGCCTTTCAATCTACATTTACCCTGGACGACGTGAGAGGCTTCAGCAAGGATTTAACTGAAACTTTCTACCGCGCTGTGTGCAAACATTTTAAGGGTATGCCAAATCCCTTTAAAGTACACCGATTATAGAAGATGCTTCACCCATTTCACCGATTCTTCACAGCATAGTTCATTGCCATAAGGACTGCGTACATCTCCAATTGGAAGATATACACACATTTTTCTAACGAGGGGTGAAATCTAAATTTGTCTTCCCCCAGGAAGATACCAGCGTCGCATCCTACATAGGTTTTGGGGCTATTCATGAAGGTCTGACTACATTTCTTTCAGGCTTAGAATCTCGTCGAAACCATGACTGGGCGCTATGAAACACATTACAAGTGAGCATAGCCGCAAACGGCATTATTCTCCAAGGCGCCTTCAATTGTTCCCGACATATCTAAGAGTCCTACTGTCCACCAATCAAAAAGAAGGTAGACTGCTTGATGGCGTCGTACTGGGGCACTACGCTTTTACCAAGCATTTAAATATGATTGTCACAAGAGACAAAACATCCCGCAGGCTATAACTTGTATTGGAATGCCAAAGCATGTGTCACTTTTTCAACAAATAAAATGCCAGTCCAGGCAAATTATCCGAAGTTAACGCCGATATCCGCTGATACCGATGCCTAAGCAAACAAACCTATTTAATAACATCTCAGTGCCATCTATACACGAATAGCAGAAGACTGATCCATTGGAGGAATAATGGAAGCTCCTAACAGCTGATGCCGAATGTTCCGGAAATATGAAAAGAAGTATGGACAGTTCTCGAAAGATGGCGGAATTTGAAAAATACGAGTAATTCACAGAGTAGTGATAAATTGGTTTAAGAAAGAGATAAAGTAAAGTAAAAGCGGTTGGTGCAAGTGGTTGATGAAAGTGATTGAATTGTAAATTGTTGTTGTACTGTAATTTTGAATAAAGCAAATGTGTTGAAAGAAATAGGTTTTATCTTTTGAACCCTAGCTAGGACATTCAAGTTATCCTCGGCGACTTTAGCGCAAAGCAAGAAAAAGGCGGCATCTTTGGTAGCACTGCCGTAAAGTTGATTAGCCTGATTCACTATCGGAGGCGGTTTCGTGAAGTCTATGGTTTCCGACAGCTAGCACGGGGACTTGGAGAACTCCTGATTAATCAACCGTCAACCAAACTGCTCACATTGCGATCGACAAAGTGCATATCCGAACGATGTCCGAACGTTCCGAAGAGGTAAGATCAACTCGTATCATTGCCTTGTTGCGGATATTCCGAACACTGAGGGCAAGCTAATACTGTGAGAAACTTTGTCATAGGACGGCTACAATCGCAATACATCGTCAAATTATATTCTCCATCTAAGAGGTCACATGACGCCAATATTGAAAACCATTGGCAACATTGCCAAGAAGCCATCAGATATGCCACCTCTGATATGTTGAGTTTCACTCGGCCACCATAACAACGAGTGCCGGCGGTAAGCACATGCAGCTAAGAAAGATGAATACAAACCGGCGTTGTATAGAACGACCAGCGCTGCTCACCAGGTCCACGGGGAGACGAACACTGCTTCGTGAACAAGCGCGTGGTTTAAAAAATTGAGGGATGCTACTCCATGAATGAGATTTGGAAGTTTTACCAAAAGTTAAAAAAACAGACCACGAACACAAACCCCGAAACGAATCCTGTACAGACGAACACGCGAACATATGTAGTAGTAGACTCGCAGTCGATGCTGAGAATTTGGAAAGATCATTTTTGTAGACTGGATAACGACGATGACCTGCACCATGTAGACCAAAAATTACGTCCTCCCGACCTGGATGAAGTGAAGACAGCCATATCTAAGCTTAAGTCCAACAAAGCTGCTGGAGTGGACGGCCTGACAGCCGAGCTGTTCAAAGCGGCAGGCGATGACTTGGTAAAGATCATACGCGAACTCTTCTGTAGAATGGAGATCCTCCGAACTGCGCCAGTTATTAGTCGTCAATAACCTGATTTGTCCATATTAGTGTGGTTTCAGGCCTGGGAAATCCACCATGGACCGAATATTCGTACTATGGCAGATCTTACGTAAACCCATGAGCACCAAATCAATATACACCATCTATTCAACGATTTTAAAGCCACGTGTGACATCTATAGAGACGAGCTATACAGAGCATTCTCGAATTTTGGCAAACTCGTCCACTTGTGCAGGATGACGATGGAGAATGCACGCCGCTCCATTAAGGTCAAGGTAAATAACTTAACGAGACCTTTGATGTCTAAATATGATTCAGACAAGATAATGGCGTTGTCATTCGATTTCTTTAACATCTTTCTTGAGAGAATAGTGCAACAAACGAGGCACAATCTATCGAAAGTCCGTCCAATTACTCGCATGCGTCGAGGCAGTTAAGAACCTAGGCTCCGTTACCAATGCAGACAATGACAGCAGCGCTAAAATCAAACGAAGAATAACTCTTGCCAATCGCTGCTTCGTTGGGCTAAGAAGGCAACTGACTAACAAATTCTTCTCTAAAACAAAAGTGACCCTATATAAGACCTAAATAATCCCAGTCCTGATCTGTGGGGCAGAGGCATGGACTTTATCAAAAATAGATGAGGGTATTCTTGGCTGCTTTGAATGGTAAATTCTTCGGGTGATTTTCGGTCCTGTCTGCTTAGACGGTCAGTGGAGAATGAGAAAGAACGACGAACTGATCCAACTACTGAGGTAGCTGGGTCATGTAGAGCGTATGAACACCGTCACCAATGGATAAAGACTCAAATGGCGCATGCAAGTGGAAGGGAACATCAGCCAACTTAGCGTGCGAAACTGGAAGCAGCTAGCTAATGATTGTGCTGGATAGAGATGCTTGTTGGTTAAGGCCCAGGTCCAGACTTCAGCACCATCTTAAGTAATAAATTGATCCTCTACTGGCCTAATTGAGAAGTAACTCCTCGGCATAAGACACTCATCGGCCTACCTATCTATATATGATACTTTACCACACAATGGTTGCCTGACACGGTTGGAAAGATCCTTGAACGAATCATTTACGATAGATTCTTGTCAGCAATTGAAGTCAATCGGAGTACAAATACCATTTTCGAAAATCACGGTTAACAATGGACGCAATTAACGCCTTAATAACTAAAGCTCGAGACGCTTTCAAAGTAGAGAAGATGCCGGAACGGAGATACCAACAAATGCAGCGTCATTCAAACCTTGGACTTCAAGGACTCGTTCAATTCGTCGAACTGGAGACGGATTATGAACTGTTTTTTTTTGGATTTAAATATGACGAGCTCTTTCGCGAAGAGAATCCTTCTCTTTGACTCTAACGATGGAGTTCAAGCATACGAAGTTTCTGGCAGGGTGCCACAGGGCTCTGTCTTAGGCCCTCTACTGTGAAACATTTTGTATGATGGAATTTTATGCGTACAGATTTCTTGAGAAGCGTCGATTATCGGATTTGCTGATTACATTGGCGTGGTGGTTGTGGCAAATTGCTAAAAGATGCTCAGCTTCACAGGACCAAAACAATTACAACTTTACGTCGCTGACTATCTATCACCGGTTTGCAACTCGCCGATCAAAAAATCGAAGTGATGCTTATTACGGCATGAAATTATTTCTCAACCCTTTCTCAAGTATCTCGCAGTCATTACTGACAGTTCTCCAAGTTTTAAGCATCACCTAGAGCAGATCTGCAAGAAATCATCGAAAACTGTAAGGGACTTGCAAGTCAGATGGGTAATATCGACTGCTAAGACAGAACAGAAGACTCATCCTTGCTGGATCTGGAGTTTTAGACTCCTGTACGCAAAGGAAATATGGTCAAATGCTGCAAAGTTTGGGTCTTGCATGCGGTGAGTCAAATCGAATGACTGGATTGCCGTATTTTCATTGCTACCTGTTGTTGAAGAAGTGGTAAAATTCAAACGATGAAGAAAGAAAATAACAAAGGATCCGTTGTATCGAAGTCTAGTAACAACAACAGAACTTATCCTTGAAAGGAAGATGGACATATTGTCGTATACCAGTATGCGGTGAATAGATTAAATGAAATCACGGCAAAACAAATAGCTATCTGGCTCAGTATTTTACCGGACATTATTGTTTGAGAGAGTAGGTACTCGTATCTGTTTAATCGTAAACACGAAAACATCCCAAACTATCCCGAAAAATGCAGAACGCGTTTCTTTTTATATTTGCTTTGATGTCGTAAGAATGCTCAAAAGTTTTGGATTCATAGAGATATATCCTCCGAAGATTGAAGTTCTCCAACTCACCGGCCTGTTAGCTTCTTTTAAGACACGAAGGACTACTACAAAATATGGGTTAGTAATAGCAAACACAAGTTGGCGCAATATTTTAAATTCCTTCACGAAAATTTCGCTCGGAAGGTTAGAAGCCTTTCGGTCGGATCGAAATACCTCCCCTGTGCTAAAACAACCCTTAAGGGAACATCTCCTCGTGCCGGTGCTCTTCTAGGTTATAAAACCCGTATTCCATCGAAATTCAAGGACTCTATTTAATATAACAAATTGCAAACAAAGCTCCTTCGGTAAGTATGCATTCTTTAAGTATATACCAAGCGCAGTGAAAGTAGTTTTAGCTGGCATTATTCGCTAGTAACTAACCTCGTATATATCTACAGATAACAACCCCGATAGCAGTATCTAGTGCGGGAGAATATTCTAAATTATTAACCGTAATCGCTGTTGCTCTACTGCAAGTTTATATCTTCCACTTTTAATGCAAATGGGGATGGATGGATATGTTGCATATAGTCGTAGACATGAGAGAATATCAACAACACAAATACAACAACCAAATCAACAACAAGGCTACAAGCATCCCCTGGATAAATTATTTAACAGCATACACATGCCTTAGTAGTAGTTGGGATTACCCAGTTTAAGTGCTTCGCTTGTAACGAATACGACCAGCCTGCTACAAGTTTGTATTAACCCATTTTAAGGAAGACAACCATTTCTCCTCTCGGAATCAGACCCCTAACCCATCAGAAGTGGGCCAAATGATGGCTTATTTTTGTTTTTCTTGGGAAAAACGTGTAATTTCTGTGTTTACACAATGTTTACAGGTTTCACCCTCGTCGAATTTTCGGTATGGGTTGACTGGCTGGCAAAACTGAACCGTCCCCTGAGGGGTAGATTTTCATAGCGATGCAGTGCACATTCTAACACATTTCCGTCAGAAAGGGTTTTTTTTTGGTTTTGTTTTAGATAGAATCTCACCCCAAACTACGAGTAGGTAGTCATCACCACGTTCCAAATACGAGTGCTCGTGCAAGCAGCATGGCGCACCCCCTTCTTTTAAATCCCTATTAACCATCTATTCATTCCATTTCATTACTGAACAAGGATGTGGGTAGACAGAGTCCTCATTTTCAAATTACCACCAATAAATAAGGCTCAGCGTGAATTTAAGGACTTTTACGTTGTTTATTACCAACCACCACCACCACCACCATTATCGAGGGAGTATCTCTTCTGTGTCTACCCCCTTCAATCAGTGAATTGGTTTTGGCAACAAAAACAATAACTACCCAGCCATCATCGACTCCAAACAATTGGGGAGTCCCGTCCCGACTGAAGGGTTTTATCTTTCCCAAGGCATCTGGCGCCCTTAAGGGGTTGGTTGTTGATGAAACTTAAAACAGAAAAAACAACAAAAAAAAAGAGAATTTCTTGGAAAAATCCCACTGGGCGTGACAAGGATATGATTTCGAGGATAATTTCCGAAAACACTAAATGCCGCTAGGCAAACAACATTTCACTACAATTTAACCCTTCCCTTGCCATCCCCCATCAGGGGTAGAGAGAGAATTGATTAAGGGGTTATTGTAGAGGGTGTAATTATACGCTCAATGGTTTGCTTGCCTTTTCCGGCAATAATGGGTCAATGACAGGGCAAATTGATTTGGAACGTGAAGCCGAGAATTTCAGAGATTCAAGTGCTCAAATTTGGGGTGGAGAGAAGCACTTGGCGAGAATCCGGGTCAATAGGTCGAGTTGTCCGAACTAAAATAGTTTATCTGTTTTGTGAGTGATGCCAAACGTCGCACAGTTGATGAGTAAATATGAATATTTCATTGAATCCAAGGATAATGCTGCACGGCAATTGATGATGAGAGTACATTTTACGATGAACTCTATTCAGCTGAGGCCCGGTTCAACCGATAGCATTGACGAATCTCAATCTAGAGGCTGAGCGGATTGACATATAATTGTACGAGTAGATATTTATTAAATTTCCATTGTTCTGATTTTCGCGAATTTCATAATTGGCAGGCGTACCATTTATACCCCTCACCCCTTTTCTGGTGGTGAAAATTAAGAAACTTTTACGGGATACTCACAGCATGTGGAAAAGTTTGGAGCTAAATGGATTAAGTTGCGGTAAGTACAGTAAAAAGCAATTTAAAAGTTAAAGGTGTTTGACAGAACGGTTGACAGTGTGCCTGACAAGTAAACTTCAAATGATCTGGATAAGTTTTTTTTTTCTTTTTTTGAGAATTTGTGAAGGCCTGATTGACTGGGGTTTGTTAATGGATACAGACATTGCCTGACGTTTTCTAGGAAACTTTTTATTTATGAGATACTACGAGTGGTGTGCGCTGCCGGTTCAGCGATATGATGGACTGGTGACAACTTGTAAAATATTCAACGCGGGTAAGTACTCGCATGTGTATGATACTTGCTCGTCTAAAAGCCGATATAGGCTACGGCCAACATCGATGGTTTAGTAGCGACAGCCGATAAGTTGGCTAAGTTGGTCTTCTTCTGTCGGAGAAAGTTTGGGTTGAGTCTGCTGTGGTCGGGCGAATGTAACGACCACACCCGCTGCTTTAGCTTGCTCATGAATACCTGGAGAACCTTGCAACAAACTTGCTCCATCAGCACTGACAAAGTTTGTGTCACGACTACTTGGGCTGAATATACTTGAGAATGTCCATGCTTCCGCACCATACAGTACGATCTAGGACGAACTGGGAAAGACTTATTTCTCAGTTCCCTTCTTAGATTCCCAGAGATTGACAACAGTACTTCTTCGCTTGGTATCTACAGTGGCGTTATTGCTAAATTTACAGCGGAGACTAGAGTTATAGTTGTCGTGTTGGCGTACCGTCTGAGTCATTGCTTATTCTGATTTCTTATCATAGTACCTCCAGTATTAGCCTCTAAGTTTTGTACAGTTTTTCCAACTATGATGTTGAAGAACCAATAGCTTCGGGTACGGACGGATATAATATCAACGAATCCAGAAAGCGCTTTAAAGGCAATGAATTTTGGCTTTCCATATGAAATGTTGGGACTCTTAGGGCGGAGGCCCTGGGCTGCTATAAAGCTGTGTTTACCTAATCTAAGAAATAAAATGGAATGGGAAAAAGCGGATGAGAAACCACAACATCTACTAGGGCGACTGCAACAAAGAAGAGAGATAACGCTTATTTGGATGTCGATTCGGAGATTAGAGTAAAAAGTCTTAAGCTTTCGGCATGTAATCGAACATGTTATAGCAACCCGCATCAGGGCCATATTCGGTACTATAACTCTGATTTTCGTTCTTGCATCTACAAAGGATATATAAAACGGAAAAGACGAATTCTGTGAGTTTCTGCACCGAACATACGTACTCGTATGTTCAGTGCCGCAAATATGACACCAAAATTGTCCTAGAAGATCTTAACGTCAAGCTTGGCAGCCGTCTTTGCTCGGGCCGTCGGAAAACACAGTCTGCATAGCACCACATACATCACTAAATTGGAGTTTTTAGTGTCAACATACAGCATCTATATCTCAACATTGAAAAATAGACTTGGATCCCTTATCAATCAGCCGTCAACAAAACTGATCACATTGCGTCCGAAACCAGACACTATTCCAGAATTCTGGATGTCCGAACTTTCCGAGGAGCCAGCATCTACTCGCATCATTATCTTGTTGTGCTAGAGTCAAGTAAGACCAAAAAAGTTAAACGTTGAAAAATTGCAGACGCTATAAACCGCTAGAAATTTTTTTTCTATCGCTTGTCTTTCAAGCTTTTTGAAAATCCTAGCCGCCATACACAGACCGTAGAATACTAATTGGGATGTTGTCAAGGAGCAAGAGAAACTGCTTCAGAAATGATTGGTTTCAAAACGCCGCCACAAAGAAACCTGGTTTAAGGTTGAATGCAAGCAGGTACATGCCGCCAAACATGAACAATAATGACCACGAGAAGCGTTCGGTCGAGGAGATAGAGATATGTCACTGCAGGAATGACATTCGAAAGTTTTATCAGAGAATAAAAGGAATATGCCAGGGCTACAAGGGCAGAATGGAATCCGGAATCCACCAAAGACAAACTTGCACAACTAGTAGTAGAGTCTCAGACGGTGCTAAGAATACGAAAACGACAGAGAATTGTGACCCTCTGACCAAGCCGAACTCAAGGTTTTAAATGCGCAGCTAAATTATCTACTTTTTTTTTGAAAATGCAACCTTATTGTGAAAAAATGGTTACAAATGAGTGATTCAAAGTATTGCCCTTCGCTAGTTACAACTTCTTCCCATCTTTCTGGCAGAGCTCGAATATCGTTACGGTAAAAGTGTTCATCTTTTGAGGCTATCCACGAATTAAGCTATTTTTTGATGGCTTCATAACAGCGGAACTGCTGATCAGCCAGACTATATGTCATCGAACGGAACAAGTAATAATCGGACAGCGCAATATCTGGGAAGTATTGCGGGTGGGGCTTCCCATTTGAGCGTCTCCAGGTAGGTTTTAATGGGTTTGCCAACGTGAGGCCGAGCATTGTCATGCTGTAGAATCGCTTTTTCGTGCCTCTGCTCTGCGTTTCCGCACCGTTCCCCAGTGATGGTTTCGTTGGGTTTCAACAGTTCATAATAAATATCACCGATCTGGTCCCATCAAACACACAGCATATCCTTCGCAGAGTGAGTATTTGGCCGAACCGAGAACGTAAAAGCATGACCGGGCAGTCTCCATGACTTTATTCTCTTTGAGTTGCTATAATTAATCCATTTTTTATCACCCGTCACGATGCGATGAAGAAAACCCTTTTTTGCCGCTGGAGCAGTTGTTCAAATCATTGACTTCAAATCATAAGGAACCCAAGTTCCTTGTTTTTGAATCATTCCCAACGCATGCAATCGCTTGCAAATGGCTTGGCGAGTAACTCCTAATGCTGAAGCAAACTCTTCTTGCATTTGGCATGGAAACTCAGCAATGCCTCCAATTCAGCATCTTCGAAGGATATTGGCCTTCCTTCACGCGGACGGTCGTCTACATCGAAATCACCGTGTTTGAAGCAACGGAACCAATCACGGCATCTCCGTAAACTTTATGGAGCTCTCGATGCTCCAAATGACGATTATGACCTATACTAATGCGGTTTTAGGCCAGAAACTCTATGCTTGGTATTCAAGGCGAATGATTATGCTCCTCAAGTTGAACCACATATTGAGGGAGTATGGGATGCGTGTCTTCATTCGATTCTAAGACAGCAAAAAGTCAAAGGTTTACTTCATATAAATTTCTTTACTGCAATCTCAAGCGAAGAACGTTTCTAGTTAGGAAGTAACAGCTACACTGGGGTAAAATCGATGACTGCGTAAGTATACAGCTGTGGCGCTAGCTCATCACCTCACCTCGCGATTCAGCTACCAACGGCATTAGCCACATCCCATGCTCCGTATTATGTATTTACGTTAAAAATGCCGTTGGCGGCTATGTATCAAGTGAACGTCACTCACGGTGTGGTGAGTCAATGGACGAGAGGATGAACTGGCGCTAGCTGAGAGAAAGAAATTCCCTTGAATCTCAGACAGCTATCATGCAAAAAATGCGATGGGATAGACATAACAGGATGATAAACTGTGATATATGCCATGGTGACTGCTACTCGTATATTGAAAATAAACAGCGCTTATTCGGATGCGGATTTGCCATATGCGTAGACTTAGGCAAGAAGTCTTGAGCTTTCGACACGTGAGCTAGCGTCTTATGACAAACCGCATCAAGGCTAAATTCGCTAGCATAAGCATGATATGTGCTCATATCCCTACGGAAGACATGGGCGACGTCACCGAAGAAAGTTTCTGCGAGCTCTTCGACAAGACAGACATATGGGCAATGTCTGATGTATGACATTAAAACCTTAGTAGGCTAACGCCATTGGTAGTACGGTTGCTACACGACATCACGTCTGGCAATGCACATAGGCTTATTGACTTTGTGATGGGACGAAATATCACCATAGCAAAGCACACAGTTTATTCATCTCAATATATACTACACAAATGAATATGGCGAACACGGGATCATGAAACGCTAAATAAAATGACGTAAGACATGCGTCCTGTACTCTGAATGTCCGACCATTCCGGGCAGCCAACATTGACTCAGATCATCACCTTATTGCAGCCATAGTGCGAATGCAGATTTCCCAAGGATCAACAAACTCACTACTGTGAGAAGGTATAACATAAAATAGCTGCGGGAGTCGACAGAATCTTCCCGAAATATTTCAACAACTCCTATGCCGCCAGCATCAAGTACTGACGACCAGTAGCAAGGCTATCAACGTGCTAACAGATATGCTGCAACTGAAGTACTAGGTTTCACCCGACCACCGCCAAGAAATCCCTGATTTGATGAAGAATGCCTGCATGCACATGCAGCTAAACAAGAAGCATATAATACGACGCTACAACGAAGCACGAGAGTCGCTGGTGAGCTCCACTAACAGAAGAGACTTTAAGAACATCGACTCCTCCAGAAAAACAAAAACAAGCAGGAGAAGTGATCGAAGATATTGAGAGGTTGTACTCCGGGAATAACGTCCAGAAGTTTTACCAATAGGTAAAAAGAGAGCGTCAAGGCAAGAAGATCCGAAGAATGAAATGATGTAGTAGAGTCAAACTGGTCAAAACTTGCACCTACCTGACCAAAACGAATTTAGGATTGCAATATCCAAGATGAAAACCAACAAAGCAGCTGCTTCTGACAACTTACCGGCCGAAGTACTCAAAGCTGCTGGAAATGACTTTATGGAGAGCATACACCAACTCATTTCTCAGATCTGGTCAGAAGAGTATATGCCCGACGAATAGAGTCTCAGCATTGTTTGTCCGATCCACAAAAAAGAGAGACCTCTTCAATTGTGCCGAGCATAGAGGTATAACTCTCTTCAACATCACATTCAAGATCTTATCTGCCATATTGTGTGAACATCTGAAACCTTTTATCAACAAACTGATTTTCTCCTATCAGTGCGGTCTCAGACCAGGAAAGTTCACAATCGACCAAATCTTCACACTCCGTCAGATCCCGGAAAAACTCAAGAGGTCCAAATCGATACCCACCGTCTTGTCATCGATTTTAAGACAGCAAAGACAAGTTTTGTAGGGCCATGTCTAGTTTTGGCATCTCTGCCAAGCTCGTACGTGCGTGCAGAATGACGATTGAGAACGTTCGCTCCTACGATTAGGCCGGTAATGACTTAACTGAGAACTTTCATGTCAAAAAAGGTTTGAGAAAAGGGGACGCGCTGTTACGTGACTTTTTTTACATCATGCTTAAAAGAATTGTGCGGAATTCACAAGTGAACATTGGAGGCAAAATCTTTCTAAAGTCTGTGCAATTACTAGCGTACGCTGATGATATTGACATAATCAGGAGAACAAAGCGGGTTGTCACCGGTATGTTCGCTAGTATTGAAACGGAATCTGTTTAGAGGGAGGGCAAAACCAAGTATAAATATACAGGGTGAATGACTCGAACGCCAACTTTTTAAAATGCTATAATTTTTTTATGTTTTAACAAATTTTATTGTGCCAAAGCAAAAAATGTTGGAAAATACATAAATTTTCATATTGTATCAGTAGTTTTCAATATGTCCACCTTTGGCGCTAATAATGGCCTTGAGACGGCCGAAGAAAGCATCGCACGCTGCACGCAACTGGTCCTGCGGTATTCTGACCTATTCCCGGCGAAGTGCTTGTTTGAGGTGGTCCAAACTTTGGTATTTTTTAGTGCTAACCTTCGGTTTCAAAATACCCCAGACAGAGAAATCCAACATCCGGAGAATTTGCAATCCATTTTGTCGAAGAAATGAAGTGTGGAACATTGTTTTTTAACCAATTTTGATTGACGCGCGCTTTGTGAGACGGCGCCGAGTCTTGTTGAAATGTCCGAAATGATTGTTTGCCAATGCCTCTTAGATAGTATCACGGTATACGATCGCATTAATTTTGACGCCACGGTCCAAAAATACGAGCGGAGAGCGACCATCGGTGGTTATGGCGGCCCAAACCATCACCATCGGTGCTGCCTGCTTTCTGGTGGCTGTCCGAAGGTTTAAATTTTCGAAGGACTTCTTTGGCGATTAAACTCGGTCATTTTGTTTGTTGACATATTGCTCGATAACAAATGGCGACTCATCGGAAAAAACCAAATTCGGCAACTCACCACTTTCGTGCAAGCGTAGCAACTCCTTAGCTCTTTTGGCTCTAACTTTTTTCTGTTGCGGTGTAAGATCGTGTGCTCTTTGGAAATTCAATGGCTTGAGCCCAAGCTCATTTTTTAGTATGTGTTGCATCTGTTCCAACGATATGTTGAGCTCATTTTTCTTCCACTTCGACTCGGATTTCGCGCAATTCGAGCCTTCACATTCCGAACCATTTCGGCCGATGTTGCTGTTTTTTTATGACCACCTCCCTGGCGTTTTGCAACGCTGCCAGTATCACGGTAACGAACCGTGGTTCGAGACACAAATGATTTATTCACGTTGAGATGCTGGAGGGCTCTAACGATAGCTACTTGTTGCTACTGAGACGCAAATCGTTCAAAAGGCTTGTAAATAATAAAATTATCTGTCATGTGTCAAAATTTGAGCTCACTGTCATGAACGGTTTGGAAATTATAGCAGTCTGAAGTTGGTTGCAGTTCGAGTCATTCATGGTGTATGCTATCAACAGGATGGGACACACAACAAAGACGAATTAGTCGTCAGAAACAATTTCGAGATTGTAAAAGGCTTTACCTACCTTGGCTCTGCTATCAATTCTGCCAACAACACCTCAGGAAAAATAAAACGAGAAATCACTCTTGGTAATCGCTGTTTCTTTTTGCTGGAATTGCAATTGAGTAGTAAGGTCCTATCTGGAAAATGTAGGGAGACTCTATATAAGAGTTTTACTTTAAGTATAGCGCGGAAGCATGAACCCTATCGAAAGTGGATGTAGTTATCCTCAGTCGTTGCACTTTTGGGGTTTTTGGCACTAATCAAGTGGGCCTGCTTCCTCGGTCTCGTAAAGAGAATTGACTGAAATCCCATTTCCAATGCTAATGCCATTAATTTATTCCCCTTAATACAAGCTTAGACTAACTTACAAACTAGGACTTAAAAACTAATAACAGTTAAAAGTTACGAAGTAATGGTGGAGGAGATCAAGTTTTAGACAAGAGGTGATCTTACGGAGCATGAGATTAGTTCGTTAGAACCATAAGAGGTGCGGTGGGTTGCAATATAGAAGAGACGAGGACAGCGCAAATTACTAGGGTTTGTGTTGAAGGAAATGGAATTGTAAAGGGCAGCGCAATCCAAAGAACCAGGGAGCAGTCGATGAATGAAGAGGACGTCAGCTACGTCTCTGCGTTTTTCGAGGATATTCAGGTTAAGGAGCTTGAGGCGGTCACGGTAGGAAGGTACGATAAAGGGTTCATCCCTGGGCAAATCGAAGAAGACGACGTTGAGGACATCGGGATACCTATATGAACTCGCTGAAAGGAGGACAAAACTTGGCTGGCATATTCGAGAAGGGGCTGGAAAAGGGTAATGTAAAGTGATCTTGTCACATAAGGGTTGCAAAATTCCTTAGACCAGCGTTTGATAAAACCAAGCGATGAGTTTGTTTTAAGGATTATCTCGTCTTTATGCGAACGGAAGTTTAACTCTCTATCGTATAATATTCCAAGGTCGCGAAGGGATTGAACCTGGGGTACAGGTTGGCCATGCAGAAAATAAAGTCGAGGGGAAGATTGATTGGGCTTGTGAAACAAAGTTATAGATTGACATTTGGAGACATTATGCCCAAAGCAATTTTTTGTACACCAAGTGGAACACCTATCGAGGTCTTTTTGAAGTGGAATAGAGTCTTGGGCTCAAGAAATAGTCTTGGAGACCTTAGTGTCGTCGGCGTAAATGGATAGGGAGCAGTATTCAATAATACTGCTCGTCGTTTATAGTTAAAATGAAAAATAGATCGCCTAGGTGACTGCCTTGTGGAACACCAGAAGTGGCTAAAAACGGGGTTGAGAAGACTGATCTAAAGCGAACGCTTTAATAACCCTTCCCCAGATAAGAAGATATCCATTTTAACAATATGGGGTCAAAACCGAGGGAAGACAATTTGAAAAGGATCAATTGATGTGATATTTTATCGAAGGCCTTAGCGAAATCTGTAGCAATAACATCGTTGCCATTTTCTAGGGCTGAAGGCCCAAGGGATACGAATTTAACTAAATTTGTAGTAGTTGATCTACCTTTCAGAAATGCATGCTGACTGGGTGATATAAGTGGCTTGCACTGAAGGCTTAGAACTTCATATAAAAAACTTTCGAACAGTTTAGCTATGTAAGAAAGCTTAGCAATGGGACGGTAGTTGGTTACTTCATTATTCGATCCCTTTTTGTGAACCGGGGTTATGAAAGAGGTCTTCCAAATTTGGGGAAATTCCTATTGTGTGATGGACAGATGAAATAAGGAGGAAAGTGGGTGCGAAAGATTGGAGGCGCACTTGGCCCGGGTAAAAATTCATCATTGAGATTTTGTGACTTTTCTTCGATTGAGAGATTGAGAGAGAGAGAGGGGCCAATGTAGCAATTGGGAAGGTACTTCAAAAATATGGGGTCGGGTACAAAGATGTTGTCAGCAAATAGTTGTTTGAAAAAGTTTGCAAACTAGTTAGCAATAGTTGTGCGCCGGTCGACGATGTATGTCGGTTGAGGAATTGATAAAATGTCTTAGGATCGTTGATTAGGTTGATCTGTGCTGTGTCGAGATAGAGGCAGTTATAGAGCTGGGTTAATTGGAGGTAGGTTCCAAGATAGTTAGAGTTGTCATAATAAGAATTGGTGCCCATAATTTACTTCTTTTGTTTCGGAAGTCTTCTGTTACACCAGGGAGGGAAAGTAGATGATGTTTTATGCCGGGAAAAGGGGACGTAAAGAGAAAGTATGGAGACAGTATCAGATAAGGATTGGTTGGTAGAATCAAAAGAAGATTTGCTAAGATAGATATTGATTTTGCGAAAATTAGCTTTATGGAAGTTGTAAGAAGAGATAGTAGGGGAAGGAGTGGGCTGGGGTGGAGAGTTATGGAAAAATTAGTGAAGAAGAGGGGGGTGAAAGTTGTCGATAGTTGATAGGGTAAAGGGACAAAACGTTACTGTGGAATTAATGGGATCGCTAGTGAGAATAAGGTCTAGTTGCCTAGAGTTAGGGACGCCATTTACTTGGCATAGGCTTGAGTCGGTTATGCTATCAATGAATAGACAGACATTCCTTGGATGAACTAGCGTTTGACGCGGTAAAAAATAAGTGATCATCCGATGAAATCCACTTCAGCAGGTTAAAGTCACCAAAAAAAAGTAGATGGAATCACTTAGGTCAATTGCTTTAATAGCAAGGATATAGGATTGGATAGGTTGAGCGGGGAGAATGTAGCAACACATAACGTATAGGGACTTATTGGGAAGTGTTATTTTAATAAAGAAAAAATCAAGTTTAACAGAAGAAGAGATAGCGATGAGAGAAGTGTTGAGGTTTTTGTGAATAGCAAGTGGGACACCTCTGCATGGAGAATTAACTTTAGGGAGGGTAGGATCATTAACCATTGGAGAGAGTGATCGTCATATCGGAAACCATTGTAAGAGGAGGGGAATAGCTCCTGGCTCTTTATCTCAGCGATCAGATTGGTTGGTGTAAGAGCAAAGACGTCAAAAGAGAGGCCATGAGATTTAAACAAAACTGCACGAGTTTTAGAGCGCAAGCCTATTACGTTTTGATAGTAAATTGTAAGAGGTAGTTTGTTACGTGGAGGGGTAGGGGAGTGTAGATGAGATGCAGACAAAGAAGGCAAGTTAGGAACGAAAAAAATTGTCATGGTCGGCTACGCTGAATGTGAGAAACTCTTTTAGAGTGTACATAGCTGCGGAAAGCAGCAAGGTCATCCGCAACCTTTTGAGGAGATGTGTTGAAGATTTCGTGGTACTCGTTGTAAAGTTTCCTGAGACTGGTTATATCAGTAGGAAGGTCTTCTTGTTGGATGAAGACTTGTTCTCGTTTTTCCCTCAAAGCAAACAGCTTTGCCTGCGCTTTAGGGCAGACAGTTGCTAGGCATGCTCCAAGAAACTGTGCGGCTACATGATATGCTAATCGTCCGACTTTAGTACTCGCAATCAGGGTACTATTCACAAGCAATCCTTTGATTTCGCCATGCCATCCCTTTGAAAGCACCTATAATGAAATTCCAAGTGCGTATTCATTCTTGTTAAATGCTCCTTCGATTCTGTCCACCAGATTTTGAAGTAGAGTTTCGCAGGATCTCTTACCCTGGTAGACATGTTAGACAGACAATGCATTTGTCTGCAACTAAACCTCGGTTACCGAATTGCCAAAGTTCAAATGGGGAGACGCAAAAAAAAGGACAAGTCCTCAGGACATCTAATGAATAGTCCAATATTTTTAGGATCACAAGTATCTGTTATCTCTATTTAAGCGCTGAGGAAAGTTATTAAAGTTGGGATGAAATTATGTCATAGTCAAAGGAAACGGGATTGATACGAGTGCATCTTCTAGGAACGGTGCTGCATATTCTCAAGGATTTGACTCTACTTACCTCGATGGACTATGAAAATACATCACGCAATAAACTGCAAATTTGTCATCGCTAACGTTAAAGATTTTCAACAGGGAAGTTTACAAGCAGGACACTAAGGACTTTTTCGGTTGATTTCATACAGCGCTGCTCACACGAACAAAGTTAGCGCTCTAGGGATGATGTACTCGTGCTATGTATTACATAACCATCACGGAACTTATTGGGTCAAAGATTCACCCCTCTGTGAGATGTCTCTTAAGCATAATGTCCATACTTCTCCAAGTTGTAAAAGTAACACATTTAGAAACACAAAACTTGACCCATAGTTTCCAAAAGGCTTAGTCACTTTTTCTTAGCCGGTTATGCAATCGAATCCGCGGATCCCTTTTATCTGCTTGACAGCTTTTCTTTTAGACAGTCCTCATGAAATGATGTTACATTGGAAGTTCCCACACAGAGACAACAGCTTATACCGTTCACTTTCTTGTGAACCTTCCCAGATACTTAAAGGATAAAAATATCACAAAGCTCATCTTTAACTTAGTCTCAGTGAAGGAAAATTTCAAGGAAGCTATGAAATCCTTCGCATAAACCATCTCTTCACCCTGATTAGCTACAAAGTAAAAAAAATCCAACCCCGTCCCCCACCCCCATGTCTCCGTTTCCATCTCTTTCTTTTAACCCCCTATTAACAGTAATTACCAGCAGCGCCTTACACGAAACCTAAAGTTCCTTCAAAACTTTCAACTTTCGAACATAAATCCATGTGAAGCCATAACTCTCAACTCGTTTCCCAACTTGCCGCACCACATCAAGAAAATCTCCTTGCTTGTGGTCGGTCTACACTTTGGAAACTTGTTCTTCTACACCACAAACGATTCACCCGCTTGCTACCACCCAATGGCATTGCCACTGGCACTTCATCCTTCCCAGATCCAGAGGCTCCGGCAAATGAAGAAAAATTGCCCTAACGAGAAGATGAAAGAATGCACATACAACAAAAACTAAGAAACGAAATAAAAGATACTCGTAGCCCAAGGGGAAGCACAAACAAAAAACAAAAACCAGAGAACAAAAAAGAACAAACGGACGAGGGAGACCGATAATTGATAATTAATTGATTTTGTGATTCATTGAATTGGAGGGGCAGGGGCCCTAAAGCGCCCAACAACCGTCAACCGCCAACCGCCAACCGTCCCTGGCAAATTAATGTAATAACTTTTAATTATTTGGTGCAACGGCGGCGGCGGTGGTGCCTGGTGCATGTTTTCCTTGAAAAGGGAATGGGGAGGTACATCCTGTAACGACATAACGAAGGTGAGGAAAGACCAACACTTTCACACATGAGACAGAGAGGTACTGGGGTTCTTTTATCCCTCAACAAATAGTTGGAAGAGGTATTTGTGTGTCCTTTAGGTTTTGTAAACGTGCTGCACCTTTTGTACTCGTAAGTTTTGATGATGTGATCCAAGGAGTAGACAACTTTATCTCCAGGAGAACGACAGAAGTGTAGAGAGAACTGTGTTAACCAAAGGATGTCTTGTTTTACCAGCATGACAAGGGCCTAGGGATGATTTGTTAAACCTTTTCTCAGAGGTGGCACCGGAAGTAGATGCTTGCCAATCAACAAAGGATGGGTGACACTTTTAAAATGACGCACAAGAGTAAGTCAATGGAATGAGGATAACAAAATATGCCAAGGGAAAAGATCGATACTCGTTTACGTAATAGGAATATAAAGCTAACTTACTTAAAGCAACGCTACGGTCTGGAGTAGATCCTGAACCTTCTGAAGTGACGTCACTTTTTGTGGAGCAGTGAGTGTTCGTCATTGTCATCTTCCGGAAAGCGAGCAGGTTTGGTAGAGATGATAAGAGTGGTACAGTGAATATCTGCCGGAATGTGAACTAACTCAACTTAAAGGTGCATGGACAAGGTCTTATTAAGCGATTGACGTCGGAGGGTTCCAACGTTTCCATAATACAGGAGATAGGATCGCGTAATCTAAGTTGGGACGTGGCTCACATGATTTCGTTTGATTTTGTTGTAGCTTTGCTTTTAGACACCCCTTTTCTTACAACTTTTTAGTGTGGTTGGCGCAATCCTGGTGATCGTCGTCCACGTTTATCGGGTAACAACTGTCTGCCCTGAACAAGGCATGTGCCGGTAGCGCAATGAGCAAGCTGATAGTCTAATTCTTGCTTCACCTTTTTGCAAATGTTGAAATTGCACATGAAAGCGGTTGCCTCCATTTAAGATTATAAGCCTGTGACCTAGGCTAGCATTTTGCGTTACCGAAACTAGGTTACTAGATTTAATACACGGCCCTATGCTTTATAGAGAAGTTCTTTTGGGTCTTAGCCAGATAAGGAAATTTACAATCTTCAAAAGGTAACTTTTCTTTACTCTACTCAAGGGATGAGCTTAGAGTAGGATAACTTTTGACACTAGTGCTGCAATGTGTCATGCTCAATCCTTTCAGCGAAATTATGTTGACGGGCAGGTAACGACTTTAGCTCCTATGAACTTAACGTCTGAGGAAGAAAATAAGGATACCTACTGCCATTTACAAGCTTCGAATAGCACATAACTTAACGAGGATATGGACTTTTTGATGCCCATAACGAGGCAAAAATAACACAAAGGTTTATCGACTTCGGCAGCATCAATCGCCCCGTCATAGATTACACAGAAGATTTACTATCAAATCAGCAGGGTATCAATCGATCAAACAGACGTCGGCATTTAAGGACTCCTCTCGTAAATATGCGAAACAGGTGTTGACCTGATATTGGACTGGAAGGAGGTCGTTAGTAACCGAACTCGAACTACAGGCTTATTTCTGTGTATACGAAGTTATTAATCATTTGAAGGAGGCAAGTCCAGTAAGGAATTCCAAAGTCTGCTAATAATGAAGCGAAAGAAATAATCAGCGGTTCCGGGATTAGAATGTCGAGAAAATGTTCACGTAGGAACTAATTAACATGACAACTAAGGGATATCTGGGGGCGGGACTACGAGCATTGTTGAGATAAAGTTCAAATTGTAACTGCCAGTGTAAAGGATGGAAATGAACTCGATATCACATAAAGATGAGATATTTGCAGGATAGTGAACGTCATGACAAAAGAAATGCCATAACACATTGGTTGAACAAGCCAAAGAAGCGGCAATTAGATGCGCGTGCATAACCATATACAGAATCATCAAAGAGCTGGCGGGCGGCTAGAAATTACGCCAAATTTGTGTTATAACCGACCTCTGAAGAGGTCAAGAGCATGTGGAACAGATGTTTCCCCTGTATTAATCAGTACTGAGGACGAAAATGTCACCCAAAATCAAGGTGAGCTAATTGTCGACCAAAATCGCATCGCGCTTTCTATGGCTGTTCAAAAAGTCAGTGCGTTTTATTTCATTGACCTTCTGCCATCTCTCGGGCAACTTCATGATAGCGCGTTCATTAAAATTCCTATTTTTCTCTGCAAGAAACTTGTCAAGGCGCGGTTTGACGAGATCTTCAGAAGCAAACGTTCTACTATTCAAGGAGTTTCGCAAGGACCAAAATAAGTAGAAGTATGACGCCGCAAGATCTGAGCTATATGGTGCATGTGGCAACACATCCCAACCAAACAACAGTTTTTGCCGAGTGACCAAACTTGTGAGTGGACTCGCATTGCTGTAGTGAAACACCAACACACTTACGGTTGATCGGCTTCGAACGTTTGTGTGCGTCGCAGTAGACATCGGAGATAATCGTTTTGTTCCTTGAAAGGGAAGAAGAGTGGTCCCTTCAAATCCCACCAGATTGACAGCATCACCTTCTGGATCTCCGCCTTTGCTTGCCTTTCCGATGTTTCATCTCGCCTACTCCAACTTTTTTCGACTGACATATTGGTAGACCATCCATTTTTCGTCGTCGTTCATGATCATACGCTTCAAGAATGGATCATTTTCTTCGCGTCTGGTGAGTTAAACGCAGACGTTTATCGCTTCATCATATGGATTTCTTTCAACTCACGCGGTACCCAAATATGGACCCACTAACGTTTCTTATGGACACCTTAGGACCGGTAGTAAGCTCCTGAACCGTTGAATGCTTATTTGAATCACCGGAGCAATGGGAGTCTTCAACTGAAAAATCACCATCACGGAATCTGGCGAAGCAGTTCTGGCACTGGCCTCTTTCGATGACATTTCTGCCATAAGCGGAATTTTTCCCTTGCCTCAGTTGCTTTCTTCCGGTTTTTTGAAAAAATAAAGCAAAATATGGGGAATAAGCTCTTCAAACTTCTTCATGTTCGAACCTCAATGGCAGGCACAAAATTCGACCAAATCGTTGTTTTTAGTGTCAACAACAAAACGCGAGCAAATATATGACGTATATGTATGTATGTCACGCTCAAATATAAATAAAGTCGTCAAGGTCATCTATTGTAGAAAAACGCGCTGACTTATTGAACAAGCCAATAGTTTTTTCTGAAACCTCTTTTCGTGGTTTGACGTGAGGTGAAAAAAAAATTTAAATTAGATTACGTCTGAGACATTGCATTTGCATGGCACCCTTTTGAGGCACAATGACTGGGCTACCAATCCAAAGGACTCCGACATCTTCGCTTCTCGCGATAAAAGCCTCATTGTATTGACATTAACCCGCGATGGGGACAGAAACACTTCATGAGGGACGTTGTCATCTCATCCGATTGCAACTATGCTCTCTCTGGCTGTTAGAATTCTGCGCTGGCAAGCCACAGGTCGCTCCGAAGACTACACTAAGGACGTCTACTCTTGAGGGAAGTCCATCAAATTCAGCAATACTTCGGCCAAGTACTCCATTGAAAAAGATAGGCACAGCTACTGGGTGTCATGCTCTTATTTCTAACCAAGCCATTCGAACCCAGTCATCGTCTCGTGTGGTTGAGATCGCAGCATCAAGGTCTGGATCTTTTCCAGTTGCAAGTCGAAGAAGAACCACCACTATCTCAGGTGGCTACTCGAATTCTGTTACCGTTTCGACCGATAGTTTCCTACTCGTATACTCCTCCGAAGGCAAACGCTCTCTTATGGGATCTTAATGACTCCAAGAACTTTTACACTTTGGAACAAAAAGGCATAATCAATGCTTCGTGCTCCTCATCGAACTGCTACTTGATGTGGGTCGCTCATGATCTACCCATCAAAATCTGGGATTTGGCATACAAAAAGCCTGTCGAGGTTGTTTCGTCGACATCAAGTGACTGACCAACCATGACTGAACCACCGATGGACAGACTTTGATACTCGTAGCACCATCCGTGTGGGGTAAATTTCATCCTCTGCTCACTAAGGAGTCGATACGAAGGAGTTGCAGGACAAGATTCCACTTCTCATTTCTACTTTTTACCATACGAGGGTTGTCTGTTTCCGACCGCAACGTAAAGATAGCGGCATTCGTCAATAAAAGCTGGTGAATGCTAGTTGTGCATCTTTTGACAATTCTTTACCGAAGTTTCAGTCATTTTGGACGCGCAGCTTTTAGTTGACAGTCGTTTGAGTGAGTCGATGTGAGTGTTTTTTGTGAAAATGGGGAAAATTGAATATCGAGCTGTTATTAAATTTCTGTTTTTGAAAGGCAATACACCTACGCAAATCAAAAATGAGTTGGACTCTGTGTATGGGGACTCTGCACCATCATTTACCACAGTGAAATTTTGGTCAGCTGAATTTAAACGTGGCCGTAAGAGCTTGGGAGATGATGAACGTTCGGGACATCCAAAAACTGCAACCACTGACGATAACATTGCTAAAGTTCACCAAATGGTGTTAGAGGACCGCCAAATTAAAGTGACAGAGATAGTAGAGGTTATGAAAATGTCCAAAGAACGTGTTGTTACACATTAAATGAAGATTTAGGCATGAGAAAGCTGTCCGCGCGTTGGGTGCCGCGTTTGCTACGTTAGACCAAAAACGTGTTCAAATGAACATTTCCAACTCTCTGTTGGCGCAGTTTAGGCACAATAAATCCGAGTTTTGGCACCGATTAATTACTGCAGATGAAACTTGGATACACCATTATACGCCCGAAACAAAAATTCTGGCAAAACAGTGGACTGCAAATGGCGAGCCGGCTCTAAAAAAAGCAAAAACTGTCTTTTCGGCTGGGAAAGTGATGCCGACTGTTTCTTTGGGATAGTAAAGGAGTTATCTTAATCGATTATCTTCAAAAAGGAAAAACCATTACAGGAGCATACTACGCATCATTACTTGCCAAGCTGAAGGCAGAAATTGCGGAAAAACAGCCACATTTGCAGAAAAGGAAAATCCTGTTTCACCAAGACAACACCCGTCTCACATCTCAGAGCGTTGAGGTTGCCATGGCGAAAATCCATGAATTACGGTCTGAACTGCTTGACCATCCGCCTTATTCACCAGATCTAGCCCCAAGCGACTTCTTTTTGTTCCCTCATCTGAAAACTGCGCTCGGAGGACAGAGATTTTCGTCAAATGAGGAGACATTCACCTTCGGGAACAATTATTTTGCAGAGAAAAACGCAAAGTACTATTTGGACGGGCTAGAGAGATGGGAGTATCGCTCGGAGAAGTGTGTAGAGTTACAAGGAGACTATACAGAAAAATAAAAAAAAAATTTGAGAAAAAATATCTTGTATCACTGTTCGGTCGGAAACTTTTCAGACAACCCTCGTATATGCAAATTAGGAAAAAAAAGGATAAAATCATTCCAAGGATTAAAAGACTCAAGCCGAACAAAGCATTAACACTTGATGGCATTCGATCTTAGTAGCTGCAGGCCTGGAATAGCAAATTTAACTCGTAAGAATGGGAACAAGTGTGAAAAATTAGAGGAGCGTGCTTCTTGGAATCGCAAATATAATAGGATTTCGTTCTATATCCACCTGCGTTGATCATATTATAACCTACGGATCATAATTGGCCATTGCGTAGGGAATCTGGCCTACACTTGCTGCTCATTGATTACGAAAAAGCATTTAGAGAGTTCAAATGGCGTGTCTTTTACAGGAGATCCATTAATAGCAAATTTAGACGTCTTTTATACTCCGCACATGTGACTTTAGATTGTCAAAAAAAAAATTGAGATCCAAAGCAGCGTTTTGCAAATGTTGCATACTATGAAACCGATTTGTTTTGGTTGCGGTTTTAAAGAACGTTACATCAACAAGATGTGGAAGAACGCAATTGAGCATCGAAACCTCTCTTTAATGATATTTCCTCCATATCACAGCAATTAAAGACTTGCACTAAACGACGATTGCCTGCTTTGGTACCAGAGGCAAATTCGCTAAAAGTCTGGCAGAACTAAAATCCTTACTCTACTACTACGCGTTCGAAAACGTAGATTATTTTCATGATCTAGGAACTGACATCCTAATTGACGCTGGTACTGGATAAGACGTTAACAGTCGCGTGGAAAGCTAAGGCCACAATCGGTGTGCTGTCAAAAATATGTAGAAGTAGTGCTAACAACTTAAGATAGCCGCAACTAATACCGTTTAAGCTAGGACAATCATCCGGTTCCGAATCTTTCCCGAAGGGACAACACAATAGGTGGCACGCAGAAGTAGAAGGGGACTTCAACCGACTTGGAGTGCGAAACTGGAAGAAGTTAGCTAAAGACCGGACTAACTGGAGGGGCCCAGGTCCATTCCAAACTGCAGCAGCATCTAAATAAGCAGGTAAGAGCTCAAGGTGTATACTACTTGCATTCAACTTCTTAAGATGCAAGACTAAGTATGCAACGCAGCATTTTTCTTTCAAATACCCCAATGTCAGCCAAGAAGGCGAAGAACACCACGTTCATCAAGATTGTGTGGAGCATCATCTTGGTTTTTCAATTTAAGTACTTTTGAACCTGGTTTGCCGCCACTTAAGTAGTAGCAGTTTACTGGGTCTGTCGGTTCTTTTATTGCTCAACAGGTATTTAGCAGAGTGTGATTTTTCGAACACAGCTTAGATAAAATAGTTGTAGATGCCACAGATTGTGAGCTGTTGATACTCTGTTCAGAGCAATAGAATTTTCTATGCGACGCTTAACAAGTATACGCCTCAGTAGTCATTAGGAACTACACTATTGCCAAAGCAATTTTCGATTGTCGCTTTCCCGTCCTATGTTCATTAAGAATTTTGGATCAAGTAAAAAAATGTTCCAATGCCTAGACGAACCTCTCAAATTGCTTGACAAGACCCCAGTTGAAATCATGGAGAACCTGAGTTTTGGGCTTAGCTTCTCTCACAAATTCCGAATGTGGTTCTTATATGAGATTTTTCAATGTCCTTTACCTAGGATGTCACGAAGGTATGCACATAGTGCAGCAATCCTTGCTGGAACTACATTTCGTCCAGATCAGTATCATCTATACTTTCCAGGAAGCAATTATTGACTATAAAGCGAGTACCGGCCTCATTTTTGTGAAAATAAGGACCGATGATGTCACTAGTATGAAGACCACACCAAAGAGCGCACTTTTGTGGTTGTAGCTGAGTCTCATAAGTCTCTTTTGAATTTGCAATATGCAGCCTTTTGAACCAAATGTGAGCCTGGTATTGAGCTCAATTTTTCGATTCTGAAGCCATACTATCTCATGGACAGGCTACCTAATCTTTGCACTGTATTTGTGAGCCGTCGCTTCAGCATATTTTCTTGGAGTTTCCCTGCAGTGTACGTCATGCAAAGTGGTATGTACACAGATTGGGAATCCAGTGCCTTTGCTGATCAGCACCAAACGTTGCGCCTTGCAACCCCTGAGAAAGCCTTCTCCCTTAAAGTTGGTGTTGTACTCATACTTGTTCAGAAGTAGCTGTGGGCATGTTTGGGCAATCGCTTTTAGTACCTCCGTCGGTATTACATCTGGTCCCGGGGCTTTTCGGTTTTGTAGAGTTTTCACCGCTGGAATTTCCTGTCTTTGGGCCGGAGCTGTGTCGGAGGGCGTCTTGGGAAAAAGTGTCTACTATGACCTCCATCTTTTCTTCACTTAGGACAATTTTGGTGGCCCGAACTCCTAGTTTTTGCATGATGACAAAGAAGCTTCCTTTTCTATTTTTGGCTCGTTTTGATGGCAATCGGAACTTTTGAATCCGAATTCCGGTGGAATGTCTTCCATACGCTCAGCGTGTCTTCTCATTCCCCTGGTGACTGTCAGTCTCATTATCAGACATATTCTCTGAAGCGTGGGTATCTCCTCCGTGGACTAGTACTCGTATACTGGGGCCCTGTTTCTGTTGAAGCCACTCACTTGCAGCATCGAAGCATCATATGAAAGTCGTGGCTTCAGTGTTTATTTCTGCAGCTTTCTTAAGTTGGAGCACAGCACCCTTTTGTTCTTCAATCACAGACGTGAGAAGAGCTTTATTGAGCCTCGGAGTCCGTGCTGGTTTCCAATTTGGAACTCATTATTCCCCTCGTAGATCGAAGATTACGTATTGATGGACGTTGCCGGAAAAGTCTTCGATGATTCTCTAGTTCTCTATTCTTGCGGATGTTGATTCCATCGCGAATGTGATGTCCGGAATGGTTCTTTCATATACAGGTCTCCTGAGAGTGGGTGAGTTTCCTAAGTTTACTACATTAAGGCCGCGTCTCGCAGCCATCTGGAGTATTTGCCTTTCTCGTCAGTCTGTGCTTGGCATACCCCACCCCACGGCTCAGGCATTGAAATCACTGGCGAACAGAATCTCTCCTTCGGTTTTCAATCAGGTAGTTATCCAAGTCTTAAAATTTTTGCCGGAAATCGGCCATCCTTTCGTTTGGGGTGAGGTAGATGCTTATTGTCGTGAGTCCACTGCTTTTCATGCAAACAAACCCACTTTGTGTGCCTTGGCTTTGATAAGGGATTCCCTTGCGTTTAGAATCCAGATAGCAGTTGTTCTAATCCAATCTTGCTCGTGTATTGTTCGGACGTCTTCTGTCCGAACTTCATTTCCACCTGAAGGTTGTCAGCCGTTCGACTCCTGTGAAGATTTCCTTGAAGTATTCTGGTCATTGGAAGCTGCTTTTCTTCACTTTTTCGTGTACTTCTCTGAAAGTTTGACATTTATCTGAGCCCGATACATGATCCAACGCTGATGGTGGAGTTTTTAAATCCGCACATAGGCAGCACTTCGGATGATTTCGGCAGTCGACTTTTGTATGACCCCTTTGTCCACAGTTGAAGCACACCCCTTGGCTCTTCCTGTCTTCACAGGTTGCCTGCTGATGTTCGTTTCCAAATCATCTAAAACATTGTGAGACCTCCGCCTTCCTTCGGATTTTACATTGAATCAATCCACACTTGATACGAGGGGTTTTCGTTTCTTCGTTTCTTTCCTGTGATCACAACTTGTAGGTCCAAAAGATCGCTGACTCTCTTTCTGATGGCTTCTTGAACTTCCTCCAGTGCAATTAATTCGTCCAGGTGCCTAATTTCTAGTGAAGTTTTCGGTTCAAGGCAACGGACTGTTGCACTATGACCACGAATTTTAGAGATTTCCCAAAAGTCTTTTGTGTTCAACCCAAGCTTTAGGATTTCGTTTGGTATACTGTTTCAACAACAGTTTCTGGGTTATCTTGGTTCACTCAGGATACCGGCATATTTTTCTTTTCCTTTAGGCTTTATAAGGATGGATTCTGGTCGAGATTTTTGATGTCTCTTCTTTACGTTTCCATCGGGCGTGTTCTTTTTGCATCGATTGGATTGCCGTTTTTCCTCAACAGCTTGGGCGTAGTTGCTCTCCTGTTCGGTTTTAATTGCAGGAATTTCCATTTCAAGTCAGCCTTTTAGGCCAACTTTTAGTGGCTCGTTCCGTTGGGCCGATGGATGTGGAGCTTTCCTTGTTTTTTGTCCACTTCCACTGTGGAGAGCTCTTAATTAAGGTTGAATTCTAAGAAGCGGCATTTTTTCTGAGACTGTCTCCTCACTTGTTTGTCACTCTCGCCTGTAGCTATGATAGAGGTACACTTCGATCCACAAACTTGCGTCAAATGATTCTTCGAGTGCCGCAGTGCCATTTCGTCTTCAGACGGTCACTTCTCGTTTCACTTTCTTTTTCTGCTTCTTTTCCATCACTTGTAGCACTACGTTCTATGGAAGCCAAGTGTTTCACTCCCAAGGCTACGTTGAGTAATTCCTTATTGCAATAATCGTCCCGGGCCCCGCGTATATACTCATGACAGACCTCGGTATTGGGGATCCGACTCCCTGGACCATATCAAAATTACTTCTCGATGCATCAACCATGGTTTGGTTTTAGCTTTGTATTCCTTCACATAGGGTCCGCCGGCTACACAATAGAGCTGCCTTAAAGGAAACTACAACACTCTCTACGTAGGCTACCACTTTGTCTGTTAGAATTATCGTTTGGGACAGTAGGTCATACATCTTCCAACCATGTGCAACCTAAGCTATTAAAAATTAAAGCTATGTTCGGAATATCCTCCATATCATCTGCGATATTTGTAAGCGGTCCTTTAAAAAATCACGAGTACAACTAAATAAGGCCACTTACCTCTCCTGATCATACAAAAACTCTCATCGCCACTGAACTGACGCTACCCTAGAAATTTAATAAAAAACAGTGATTCAATTTCCCATGAGGCCAGTTTGCCCGGCATTTACACCCCTCCACTTCCAACCGATATAATCAATTAGAATTTCCCTGGCGTTACTCGTTGCTAATAATTTTTCCATCCAATCACGAGGTGATTAATTAAGATTCCTCCTCCGGATAACTATCTAATGTGTCTTCATCACCATGACCGGTACAATAGAATGGACCTAGAAAATAATTCCTTACACCAAAAGCATCTCAATTGCTTACTAATTTATTCTCCAAACCCTAAGCACGGCAAATAAATCATCTTTCCACCCTCAGTCCATGGTCCTGTGAGGACGGCTTACTCATAAACATTCCTTTAGCTGTGCTGTTGCCAAAAAAAAAAACGAGCAGAATGAATCTTAATTTGAATCCCATTGGACACGTGGACACGAAACAAAGTGACGACGGCCAGCAGTGCTGATGTTGGTGATTGCCATGTTCTTTTTTTTCAGTCGGCAGTCGTCTGGTTCTACATTGTCAATGTACAGATATACTTCACTGAATTCAACCGCGTTTCCTCTGAAGACGAGTATTTGATTGGATTTGGACTTTTTTGTTCGTTTAAATTTCCCGAAACTCCCCTCACAGCGATCCTTGGTGGAGCTTTATCAAGCAGCTCCGCAAGTATGAGTCCTGAATTCTGTCCTGCAAGTAATGAATATTCACAAAGACAAGGATAAAGTTAATTACTTAAACAAAGGTACCCCCTACAATTGATTCCCTCTCGATGATCCGGTCTAGCTTTGGAATACCAGCAGCACTGAACGTTGAGTTCATCGTGACAAGGTACTTTCTTTTTTTTTCTTTTTTTTGGTCCTGATAGGACTTGGATAGAGATTCCACCAATTCAACGACCTCAATTGATGGTCTTGGGATAATTTGGTCGCGCGCACAATCAATTCCTTGTTCCTCGTTCGTGTTTTTTTAATTAAAGCCGACGGGACGATTTTCGTAGAATTCCGCAATACCCACTCGAAGGACAACACAGTTTGAGTGTGGAATTGAAAAATGAATGAATTCTTATTGGATTGCTGGACTGGCAAGAGGAAGGGCAAAACCACGCCAAGGACGACACTCAGTACACTCGATAAATTCGTCCTGGCAAGGGGAATTAATTTTAACTTTCAGAACAACAGGGCTTACGGAAAACCTTTGCATAGCAAATGCTCGAGTGGTTACGTTGGTAATTTATTAAGCAAAAGTGCATTGTCCTTGCCTTGAAAGGAGGGTATTTCAATACTTCAAAGTAGCTACAAGGATGTGCATTGATGCAAGTGCCACAAAGAAACACCAAATTGCTATTTGTTTGAGGGTAAAACATCGTTTGTGGGGAATTTCCATCA
The DNA here is from genome assembly GCA_963966105.1 of Volucella zonaria. Lineage (NCBI taxonomy): Eukaryota > Metazoa > Arthropoda > Insecta > Diptera > Syrphidae > Volucella > Volucella zonaria. The sequence goes on from OZ014533.1 coordinate 155,685,141, forward strand.
ACTGAGCTTTGAACTCTTGCATAGGGATAGTATCTTAAAAGATTTAGTCTTAAAGTGAGGAGTTTTGCTTTGGTCATTGACAGTTGCCCATTGGTGCTGATTCACGGTATATAACTTAATTCATGCGTTTTTTTTTCAAAATTTGAACGTTTTTTTAAGAAAGACATGTACAATAGTATTATTCAAAGTATTGCTCATCTGAAGCTATGACTTTTTCCCATCTTTCTGGCAATTTGTGGATCCCATCCCAAAAGAACTTGGCTTGGCACCCAAGAATGATATTCTGCTCTGATGTGAACCGGGCGTTCTGCATCGACCGGAAGAAATAGTAGTCAGAAGGGGCAAGGTCTGGGCTATAAGGCGGGTGGGGTAAGACTTCCCATCCACTGTTTTCCAAAAAGTTCTTAACCGGAATAGCAACGGCGAGCCGAGCGTTGTCATGATGGAAAATTATTGCCTCGTGTCCGGTCGCATATTCCGGGTTGTTTTCGGCCACTGCTCTCTTCAAATGGATTAATTGTGTTCGGTAGCGTTGTCCATTGATGGTTTCACCCGGTTTTAGTAGCTCATAATACAGCACACCCATCTGATCCCACCAAATACAGAGCATTACCTTCGCACCATGGATATTCGGCTTTGCCGTGGATTTGGCTGGTTGGCCGGGTTTCACACATGATTTTTTGCGCTTGGGGTTGTCGTAATGGATCCATTTTTCATCACAAGTAACAATCCGATGCAAAAATGACTTCCTTTTGTGGCGTTCCAGCAGTATTTCGGACATGCAAAACCGCCTTTCGACGTCTCTCGGCTTGAGTTCATGTGGAACCCAATTTCCTTGCTTTTGAATATATCCAGCTGCTTTTAAACATTTTGAAATGGCTGCTTGAGTGACACCCAAAGATTCTGCGAGCTCTTCTTGTGTTTGGCAACAATCTTCATAGAGTAATGCTTCCAGTTCTTCATCTTCAAACTTTTTTGGCTGCCCAGTCTTCCAAGCCAAAATCCCCACTTTTAAATGGTGCAAACCACTTTTGGCACGTTCGCTCAGCTAGCGCATGTTCACCATAAACTTCCACCAAAATACGATGACTTTCAGCAGCAGTTTTCTTCATATTAAAGTAATGGAGAAGAACTCCCCGCAAAAACACTTTTTCAGGCACAAAGTTCGACATATTTGAGTGAAAAAAAATTATTGTTGTTTACGCTTCAAATGAATGACATATACTGAAATGACGTACAATGACAGTAGCTTTCCAACGCATGTTCCAATGGAATAATACAAGTTACGCCATCTCTTAGCAAACCGCACGAACAAGTTATAGACCCAATACTTCCGGCTAGTGTGCTATATGTATATTATTACGTCTGCCTATTGTCTCTGGCTTTCGATTTTAGATATTTCCTCCAGGTATTGCCTCCAGATATTGTATCTGCATATTGCCCCCAGCTGTAGCACCTGGCTATTGTCTCTGGGCATATCTTCTGGCTATCGTCTTTAGCTGGCTATTACCTCTAGCTCTGGCTATTGTCTCTGTCTATTTCATCTAGCTATTACCACCGTCTTTTAACTCTTCCTATGTTCTTTAGCCATCGCCTCTGGCTGTTGCCCTTGGCTGAAGCCTCTGGTTGTTGCCCATGATTATTGCCTTAGTTTATTGCTTCTTTCTATTGCTTCTGGCTTTTTGTTCTAGTTAATTCCCATGAATATTGGCTCTGGATATTGCATCAATCTATTTCCCCTAGCTATTGCCTTCGGCACTTGTCTCTGGCTATTGCTTCTGCATATTTCCTCTGGCTATTGCCTCCGTCTTTCTGAGTATATCTTCTAGATATCGCCTATATCTGGCTATTACCTCTGGATCTTATCTCTGGCTAGAGGCCTTCTGGTTATTACCTCTATCTATGTGCTCTAGCTAATGTCTCTGGTATCTGGGTGATGCCTTTGACTTATACCTTTGGTTGATGCCTCTGACTGATGCTTCTGGCTGATGGGTTTGGCTGATGCCTCTGGATATGGCCTCAGTCTATTTTCCTTGGCTATTGCCTCTAGATAACGCCCCAACTCTTCCCCCTAGCTATTGCCTGCGGCTCTTGACTCTGGCTATTGCTTCTGTTTATTTCTTTTGGCTATTGCCTCTGCCTTTTCATCTGGCTATTGACTACGCCTCTTGCTTCTGGTTATTGCCTCCGTTTGTGTGCTCTAGCCAATGCCTCTGGCTATTGCGTCTAGTTATTGTCTCTTGCTATTTCCTCAAGCTCATACCTCTAGATATTGCCTCTGGCTGATGCCTCTGACTTTGCATCTGGGTGATGCCTTTGGCCGATGCCTCTCACTGATGCTTCTGGGTGATGCGTCTGACTATTGCTGGTTATTGCCTAATGCCCATTCTTTTTTTTTCTGGGTTTTGCTGTGACTTTTGCCTCAATTGGCTCTTGTGTATTTTAATATGCAAGCCAATGTGTCTAGTCGCACCTGCTTTCACTATTTATTTTTCGCAACGAAAGTGTAGTCAGGTAATGTTCTGAAGCTTTTAAATTCTGTGGAGTGTTACTAGGAAGCTCCTATCTAAAGCAATCATTGCAACAGTTGCAAGGACACATTGTGTCCTTTTGTGTCGTAACTATTCCATCAAATTTAGCTGCCTCCCTTGTTCCCTTGTAAAGTTTAACCAAAACATGTGTACCCACTGTCAGTTGACCACTTAAACCAGTTCGCTTTGGTTCATTTGCCACTGTCACCAATGGACAACCCCCAAAAACACTTCATTTAATTGATATCTTCCAGGATCCCCTTGGATCCACTTGGTGGCAACGACGGCAACGACGGCAACGACTGCATCTGCATAATCCACTAAAATGCGTTGTTGACATTTAACGTCCGCACACTTCCGAAGCCCGTACACATGAAATTTCGTTTGTAATGAAAATTTAAATAAGCCCACCCATATCCCTGCACACCAACTCGAGGATATATTCATGAAAATAATCGTATCTCATGGAACAACACTCTCTTCATCATCTCCTCCGCTGGACCGGGCACTGGATGATGACCGATCCGATTTTGGACCCATAACCATGTCGAGATGATGTTCTGGCCTAATCGTAATGAAATGCACACACCACTAAGCAACCCCAATGACCACACCCCAAATTGAATCCGCATTTGGACCGCAAATATTTTGTTTGTATCGTTGTTGTGTGTGAGCTGATTTGAATGACGCAGCGAATGTAGGTTTCACCCCTGAAAGTCTAAATAGGCCACAGAATTTGAATGTGTGGGTAGTTACTATGAGACCTACTGTCAGAGTTACAACACCACAAGTACTACCACTACCGACACCACCAACACCACCAACACCACCAACACCACCGACACAGTCATCAGCGTCAAAGGTCATTTTCGGTCGCGTTGAGGGTCATCACTGGACCGACAGTATGCAAATTTTCCCGCCCAAAATTAGAGTAAACGTAGGACACGCTACCATAACAGGAAGTCCTACTGCGTCCTATGACTATGCTGCGGTGATTGTTGGTGCCAGCCTTCATTGTGTGCAAGTGGACGCTATCACAATAACTCACACAATAATAATTTCGTTGATATTCGTAAGTTCCAGCGAAATTACAATCACTGATGGGAATTACGGTCAATGGGAATGCTACGCTTGATGGAGTTTATTACTGTGGGCGATGATATTTGGAAAATGGCCTTCTAAGTCCGATTGTGGGAGAAGTTTTGGTGTCCCGCTGTCATGGAGTGCTAGTGTTCTGGTGTTCAGATGTCCTAGTAGACTCGTGTTATCATTTTAGGGAACCCTCACTCTGCAACGCATTTCTGTAAATCTGTTTCCCCCCCCTTGGAATGTGTATCTCTTGGTATCTTCGTAAATAGGAGAACGAATGACTGCTGTGAAATATTGCCTGGAGGTCGTATCATCCTCGGACAGATGTCATAAAAGTTTTTGATTTTAATCATAATTTTGAACGCTTATAGCGAAGTACGACACGGTTGTATCTTATCACTACACTTACTTACAGTTTTCATTTATAATATACCTTGAAGGCTACTAATTGAAGAGAGCGACAAATCGTTGAAGATAATTCGTCGTTTTAATATCTTCGAATAGGATTTTGAGTGTTGTGGGGTTAGGTGTAACTAAATGAACACTTTTTCATACCTAGTGCTGTGACATCGACTTAAGGTCATTTGCTACAATATTAATACGATACGAATCCAAGAGAGATTGCTCCATACATACTCGCCTAAGTGGGGTGATGGACTGCCGAATGGCATGACTAAGCCCAGGATATTTAGACAAACCTCCCTTTTACTGCTCATTCTGTTGAAACTAAACCAATAAAAGCAGCTTATACACGCGTCCTCTCGTTTCGGTTATATACCCTAGATGATAATTGCAACTTGTAGCGATTTTAAGACCGCTAACATAGCACTAACATAATAGTCTTTACTTAGGTACTTACTACTTACATGTTTCTACAGTCCGGGATGGACCAAAACCCTTCTACCTAGCGCGGACTTTTGCCAGCTCCCTCCAATTGACTGACGTCCCTTCCATTTGTACTCTGCCACATTGATCTTCTGGATTGGAGTCGAAAATTTTCCACACCGGGGTGCTGATGTTCATGAGTTCCAAGTGACCTAGTCATCCAAGCCGGGTTCGCTGTACAGGCTGCTATAGAAACCGCTCCCCCGTTTCGTCAGTGCCCAAGCTTCTGCGCCGTAAAGCACAATTGCGATGATCAGTTTCTTGTATAAAGTCTTGTCTTCTAAACCCAAAGAAGCGATAAGAAACAGTGTTTTTTCGCATGATTTTCTCGCTGATGTTACTGTCGGGGTTGTTAGCGGAACCAAGATAGATAAAGTTTCTTCCTGCCTAAAAATTGTATCTGCTTATCGGCAAGTTGGGTGTCCCTCTTTGTTGACATCATACACTTTCCCTTCGTTTACCGCTAAGGTCGTCACAACTCGTTGTATTCTTCCCATTACGTCGATATCGTCTGCGAACGCGAGTAACTGAGCAGTCTATTGATATACGGCCCCTTCCTTCAAGACCGATATTGGACAAATCACATGAAAAAGCATCGTCTTGTTTATGCGGGTTTATGGCTTTGAAAGTCTCGATTTTGTCATGACCCTCATCCTGCATAGTCGAACGAGCTGGGCAGTGACGCTAAAACTATGTATATATGGGTCTGTATAGTTCGTCTCTATAGATGCTCATCGGCTTTGAAATCGACGAAGAGGTGGTGTGCATCGATTTGAAACTTTTGGGTTTTTTCCCAGAGCAGTTGTCATGTGAATATTTGATCTATAATGGACTTTCCTGCCCTAAAATCACACTGATAGCGGCCAAACCGATGATTGACAGGCGGTCTCAGGCTTTCATGTACAATAATACGGCAGGGAAGATTTTTTATGCGAAGCTGAGGAGACTTATTCCCTGTGGTTGGTGCAGTTCTAAGGATTTCCCTTCCTTGCGAGCGGACAAACGATGCTGAGTTTTTATTCGTCGGGCATGGTTTCGTTGACTTACACTTTGCAGATGAGTTGATGTATGCTCTGTATACAATCACCACCTGCTGTTTTAAAAAGCGCGGCACTTAAACCATCGGTTCCAGTAGTTTTGTTGAACTTAAGCTTGTAGATTGCTTCTCTGACTTCTTCTTAGTTAGATGGACGGAAATGCTATTTGTTATCGTCCAGGTTGTATGGTTCATTCTGTCCGATGATGGGATATTGTCATCACAGATTGACAGCCGGGAGAAATAATCTTACCAAATTGTTAGCACCGGCGTTTGTTCTATTAAGAAATTTCCTTCTCCATTCTTGCGGGTTTCTGTTCGGGCTTTACAGATTTAGCATGTTCGTTTTGTTTTCTGGTAAAACTTCTCACTAAGGCCTCGATCGAGCGCTTCTCGTACTCTTTCTTCCAATCCTTCCTTTATTTTTCGCTGGTAGAACTCTCTAGTCCCTCTCGATCTTTAATGCAAGGTCGTACATCAGAATGCTAGGGATTTACCTGGTTCTGAACCAATCACTTTTTGTATCTAGTGCGACAGTTACCAGTTACAGATATCAAGTTAGTTGAGGTAGTCATCTCAATAAGTGATTCCGGTGGCATCACTTTCGAGTATCGAGTATTTGTCGCAGCCTCGAAAGCTAAAGATTGATCAATATACGTAGTTCTTCACTATAACTCCTGGCGGTATTGATTATGAATTCAAAGAGATCATCCAAGAACAGTACAACGGTGAATGGTAAATTTACGGGAGACGCAGCGAGTCGTCAACAATACTGATAAAGACGTCGTTGAATGCTTTCAAGCTTTCACATGATAGGATATGTGTATATAAACTTGTAAGGAGTGCCGAGAAGATTGATATTTTCCCTTTTAAAAGGAAAAATGGGACAAAGGATGCTGATGCTGTATTTATCTAACCGATGAATTGGTTTGTGCATTTGCCAAACGAACTCGAAGTCACAAGTAAAGCTGGGAATATTCTACAGCTATTTTAGCTTCTGTATTGATCTTTTAGTGGGACCGCTTTCAAAACCAATTTTTAGTCTGGTGGACCAAATTTCTGTCGATCTTGATCCATGCTGGATCAAGCTGCAAAAAAGCCTTTCTAAAGCGTGTTAAATTTTAAAGTTATTAAAATCTGAGACATACATTCTAGAATGTACCAAAGGTATCTCAAATGTTTGATTCTTCGTCAAAATCACAAATAATTTTGCCTCATCCTCCTCGGTAGGGCATAATTACAATGACATTCCAGCTAGCAGCTCCTTAAGCAATCTGATTACTACGGGCTCTAAAACATCGCACTCGTGAGAAAGCAAGAGTATTTAAAAGTCGTCTTAATATGCACTTATCCGGTGTCCCATGCATCTAAAAAGGTGCTCCGTATTCGCAACTTCTTACTAATTCAATTTCTGAAAAGTCGTTCAGAGAAGAAGATATAGAGCATTTGTTCAGCCGGTCCCTTAAAAATACGATTCTAAGTTCTTTTCTCTGAACCTAGAGAGCCATTGCATTTGCGTCCTTTTTTCCAAGCTTATGGAAACGTTGATGTAACTTCAGCTCGAGAACCAAAAACTTCTAAAAATTTGAACCAAAGTCCATACCAATTTGGCAAAAGTAAATCACTCACAGCGATAGTGTTCCGCCGCGTCTCCATCATTGTTACGGCAAGCGTTGCAGGATGTTATGTTACTTAAGCCAAGCACACTTAGGTAGGTGTTTTTGCACCATTATGAAACCACAAAGCAGCCTACAATTTTTACTACTGAGGGACAGTAGAAAAGTCGCTGGTCTCTCAGAGACATCGGGAAACAATCGTTTGGTTTGCCGGATACTTAGAGAGTCATAACATAAATAACCTAATCGACGAACCAAGCTTTCGTCATGCTGGCACTATAAGTTAAACCCAATAAAGGGTTGAGAACAATGGGAATGAAAATATAAATAAAACAACAACAGTGTAAGATACAAAATTGATTCATTTTGAAGCTACGTTTATGCCATTATATGTGGCCGAAGCGGTCGGTCTAATTTTTGACGACTCGGTCCAATATGTGCTGCCTTAAAGTGGTTGGTTTATTAGCGTAGACTAAGGAATTGACGCAGCCCTAGAGAAAATAATCGAGTGGTGTCAAATCACATGATCGCGGCGGACAATGGATGAACGCTTGCCGTGAAATGACAAAGTCGCCAAATTTCTCCTTTACAAGCGTTTCGTCGCTTGTATGGCATGTAGCGCCATCTTTTTGGAACCACAGTTCGGATATATCGATGTTCTCGAGCACTGACCAATACCTGTGACCATTGACAGTAACGGTGTCTCCTTTCTCATTTCGAAAGAAATAAGATCCGATGATGCATTGATACTTGAGCCATTTTTGGTCAAAATCCGGATTTCCTGCCAGCACTTCCAGCGCCCAATCACTAAACTCGCAGGTCGTCCGGAATTTCGACAATATTTTTGAATAATTTCCGGACCTTCCGTTCGGCAAGCGTAAAACGGTACTGAATATTTTGACAGCTGGATGTCATTGGTAACTTTGACAGCTGCTGAAACATTGCAATCTAGTCACTCAATGCTTAAACTACGTCTTTCGGCTTTTCTACAGCAACTATTTTAATATTTACTAAACTTAAAATTAAGCAAACATATTTTTTTTTTATATAAAAAACTTAGTAAATGGGCAATTTTTTAAAATATTAAAAATAAATCTTAACGTACTTGAATTAACTTATGCACATGGATTGCTCCTTTTTTTTGAAAAAAGTTGTACCTATTTCGTTTGCTCTTTTATATTTTTTATAATTATATTTTATTATTATTATTTTTCTTAATTTTTTTTTTAAATTATATTTTTAGTGTTTATACTTTTTTTTCTAGATTTTACCCTAATCCTACCTAAGACTATGTAAGCAGGCCAGGCCTAAAAAACTAGGCCACCAACTTTTCCCCTGTATTCGAGGAAAACAACGAAAAAGCTTCCTGTCCTTCAATAAGCCACCAAAATTGTTGATGCTCCCGAACAATATTCCTCATATCGCGACGCCATTCCACCCTAGTGAACCGGGCACGCTTGCACCTATTCTGCACGGGTAATTTGTCCTGGACCAGCACTTTCGTATGGAAATAGAATAACACTTCTTGTTATCTGATAAAGATGATTGGGGTAATAAGCCAAATGGATCAGATGGTTCAAGCTCTATGTACCTTCGAATCAGCTTAATGACGAAATTGTCCACTCTTATTAGGTTCGTCTTGTTGTGACCTCTTTGGGATAATGCTTTCTGTACTCTGACCCCGGTGTTCTGCATAAGCGAAGACAAGCCCTCTCAAACAACCGAACCTTTTCCATTAAGTTGGCTCTAACGTTAAACCACACGGGACAAACAAAATACAATCGTAAGCTAGATAAGGGCCATGTAGCAGATAAAGTTCACTTTCGCTTCGAATTGGCTGCAATAAAACAGTCTCTTTCTAAGGGCAAAAACGCCTTTGGCTGTGGCAATACACGTTTCTGAAAATACAGATATTGATCTAGCAAGATCCCAAGGTATTTGACTATATTTCGAGAAGCAAGTGCTTGCCCATCTTGTCCCAGCGTTGAAGACTTTTGCCAATTCTTTCCGATATCCGAAGATGATGGCAGAAATTTTGCGTAAGATCGTGGCTCAAGCCAATCACATTATTCGCGTTATACACTTCCTGGAAAGACGCTCTGACAGCCTCTACTTTTCCCTGCGGATGTTTGATTACAAAAAAGTTAGCATCATCTGAAGCTTCTCCTCTTAACAGCAGGTATAGCAGTAACAGTTCGTTGTTCATTGTTCGAGCGATTCTTAGATACTGAAGTCATTTTGATCTTTCCTCCGAATTTTGTTGTTGCAATACAAACTTTCAGAATTTCTGTAAGCTTTTGATCGATGACTTCATTATGATGATCTCCGGATTATGTTTGTCACTAAACTGTCTGTATAAGGTTTTTAGTCTCGTCAGCAGTCTACTCTTCTGTCTTTGGAATGCGTCAATAGTTGGGTTGCGGAATGTGTCTGCATTGTCAGTGTATTGCTACCGAGGTATCGTACTCTCCATAGTTCGTTTTGTGGTACCTGTCAATCTCTCCATTTGAAAGATTCCTGTTGGACGGTGGTAGAGCGAGTTTGAGAAGAATGCTCTCGTTAATGTACGCTGGAGAAGTGCGTCCAACATACCCTACTTTGATTGTAGGAATACCTTTGAACAAACCCATCTAATTCCGCAATTTTGTTGGGAACCATTACCATTACCATACCATTCAATACTGAGACTCCAATTCTCACTATCATACACGAAAGAGCGTAGACAGTTTATAGCATGTTGGTTCGTGCCAGTCAGTTGTATTCGTGGACATCCAGATAGGAACCGTGTCTAGGAACGAGGAAGCAGACATTCCTAATGTAGGTTCCGGTCCTGGAAACCTCTCCTGCGGGCCTTGCCAAGTAAATTCATAGGAGATTTTATTTTCCGTGCATTCAATGTAGTCTTGCATTCTCAGACTACCTTGAAAGTCGTAAGAGGGTTCAGTGAGGCTCTAAACGCAGCTTGTCTGTCGCTACAGATGCAAATGTTTCACCCATTCCACCGGCTCTTCACATTATATGCCTCAAAGAGGCCCCAGCGCCTTATATAAGATCGGTTTTGGATGCTCTCGTCAAGGCAGTGAAGCAAGGTCATCAATGTCATACGTTTTATACCAAAAGCCACTTCTTTTGAAAAGGAAGATGACTTTGAGAGTGCAGGTCATGATGTGAATTGTCACAAGCCAAATGGCCTGCCAGAAACACCTTTACACAACTTCCGGGATTTGTTATCCAGAAAAACATCCAAATGCTTGGCTTCGTAGAAGAAACAGATGAAGATGCCATTAAGTACTAGATGAGTCATATCAGTCAGATTCCTCCATCTCGTAAAGAAAGCAAACTTAGTTTTGAGTGGATTTTCTGAAAGCCTATTCCCAGTGCACCAATCATCCATTACGTCTAAGGCTACCTTCACTTTAGAGCAAGCAGTCGCTAGGTTTTGAAGCGCACCCTCACATGATTTACCGCTTTGATAGGTAGGTCACATAACAGGGGATGAATTCGTAAAGCAGTTTTGCCCACATGAAACTCGGCCAATACCTACGTGGCCTTCAATTTGAAAGAAGTCAGACTGACAAGTCTGAAGCTCTCAACAAGCTTGCAGTCATCTTTCTGATTTTCGATATAAAGGCTACTCTCACAGTTCGCCACGGTTTTAGTATGGTATGTCAGAATCAGGTTAGCAGTGAGGTTTGTCTTCAGATTAGCCAGCAGCTGATCTATACCTTTTTGTAGCATAATGATGCCAGGGTAGTTAAAGTCATTAAAGGAAGCAACAGCGTGTTTGTTGGCCTCATCCATTACTACAATCGATAACAGATACCTGAAATGGCGCGTTGTGTTACTCGGCTCGCTGACTACAGTTGATTTTAAGTTGCTTGCCTTCAAAGGCTTTAGATGGAGTATAGTATCGGACTTTTCTGCAAAAATACGTGCATTTGGGATCAATGTATTCCCCTCTTTCATTAACTACAAAATAATTTGAGCTGCATTGGACAGCTTAAAGTCTGATATCCACAAAACAAATGCTGGTGTATCGCAGGACTCCGAACTGCCTTCAACACTCTTTTTATTTTCCATAAATGCTCTGTTGACTGCTACTTCTTATCTAGAATATTGATTTCCTGAAGATAGTACTCTCCGCTTTTGACATTCGTTACTGAGTTCACTCTTCAGGTGAAGAATAGAAAAAGCAGCGTATGTAAAACTCATTACGATCATACAGTCGATATCGCCAATTATGTTGCGAAATGTCCTGGTTTGCTTACTTCCTCTGAAGTGGTGGCAGTATAAAAATCATTTATTGCTCCTAAATTGGAGTACAATGACTTCATCTGGTCAGCGGTCCTAAAATTTATTTGTACTTACTAGAAAGGATTCAAAACCGTTCGATGAAACTTATAGGTGAAGCCAATATGGCTGAAGTTAGTCAGCGCCCTCCAACACTGACGTATTATCTTTGGTCGCCATTTAGAATGTTCATCAGGGTATTCTCCAGCCCACTTTCTGAAAAACTGAAAAATTTAAAAATTTTCAAAGGCGTGACCAACAGAACCAGATGGTAGTGAAGCAGTTCTTACTTGAAGAAACTTTACGGGAAGTCATTTCGAAGTTCTTGGCTTGGAATCCCCTTATTTCGTTCATCCTGGATATTCGGAGAACACCCTGTGACAAGAACTCATTTCGCAAGCTGATTTCAGAAATGTTCCTCTTTTCCCTCTACCTATAACGTAAAAGAAGGTTTTCAGAACTTTTTTAAGCATCAAAGTCCTTGCTGTGTATTTGGACCTCAAATATGGGGTAATGATACAGTTACATGAGTTCTCAACTAAATGTATTTCGGTGATCTCATCCAGCTAAAACTAATCCTTTGCTTAAGATCAGCTCTATATACATTTCCAAACTCATCCTTACCCAAAACAAATTACAATCCCCTCGTCAATATGCAAAACTCCTCAAAAGATAATTCAATTTGGTACGCCTAATAGATCAGCGAGGGCAATAAAACTAATTAACTTCGTTCAATCTCCCTCCACATTAAACAGTGATAAAATAAATTACAAACTTCTCTATTAATCACTCCCCTGCCTGAAGGGTGATATTACCATTACCATCCTCTCATGCCGACATCCTCTTGGTGGACTCGGTACAAATCATTACAAACCACTTGACAGTCAAAAACTTAAGGACTAAATTGGACACCATTTACACGCATACTCACAGAAATCACCATCAGCCATCCATTATGCTTTATCACTGTGAGCATTTGTCATCATTCCTGTGTTTCCTGGTGACTCTCTGTCTGCTTCCTGTTTCCAGTTAATATGCAAATTGCATTTACCGATCCCTTGTTGTCAGCCCTAAGGGATAACATGGCAAACGGAAGTTCCAGGAGACATACCAAATGGCATTGCCTCCAGTACTGCGGATAGATACTACCTACCACCGAGAGCCCCAAAATCACCAAAATCACCAAAATCACTAGAATCACCGGAAATGCCCGACAACCAACAACCAACAGCCAACAGCCAACAGCTAGAGTAGGAGTACGGATAGTTATCATATCTTCAGGCCAATTATAAACAACAATTAGCCTACCGTCGATCGATAACAGACATCAGGTAGTAGAGTGGATTCTGTAACAGGACGACGGCATCCATCGGTCCAGCCACTGATGATGGTGATGATTCATTGCGACCAGGTGAGCACAGGACACCACTGATGTAATAAATTCCCTTTCAGCTCATAATTTGTGCTCCATTCCAGTGGCCAGTATCCGGTGCCGGTATCCAGAACCCAGGACCCCCTTCAAATACGTGCACACTCCACTCCTGGAATACAAATACACAAATTCAATTTCACTCATCTGTCTGATGACCAATGCATCAGAGGGAGAGATCGGCTACACCCTCCAAGGTTTTCAAGGATATTTAAAGCCTCCTCCTCCATCTCATCTCGTCGTGTTGTCCCTCGTCGACTCGGAGGACATCGCTCGCTTGTAAAATTTATGTCCATGTCGAACAAATCACGATAAAACAGAATTTAATTTCAACCACTGTCCACCCATCCATAGTGGCGCGTACTCTTACCCACAGTCGTGTTGCCCAAGCACGACCATTAATAAATCTGCTCACAGTGCATCTGCCCGAATCGTCCTGCCTGCTTCGCTCTAGCTAGTACTCGCCGTAGTAGGGCTGTTGGCTGGAATTTATCTGACGGCTAGTAGGATCATCACAAGGACTATTTGTCATATTTTTGCTCACAAAATACAAATTCTAGATTTCGAAATCCACTCGATGACTTCCTCTCTCCCTAAAATGGATGATGTGTATCGCTATGTGTGTGTGCTCGTATGTGTGCCTGAGCCTGAATGTCGAGTTATCTAAGGACGACATACTACGGATATCTCTGTATGAATTTGTATTTTGAATAACAAATTTATCCGATTTAACGATTGATTTCGTTTTATTGGTGCCGTAATCAAAAATTCAGGATTTCAAATGGATGACATTGGGAAGAGGGTGAGGAGGTGAGCGATATAGAGGGATAAAAGGATGAGAGTATGGTTCATCTGTCACACATGCTTCCTAATAGAGAAACGACGACGCCAAGGCACACAGCAAAATAGAAAGGGGAGAGAAAAAATCACACAAAATATTTTAATAAATTTTCCGTTTCCCAGAAGGAAGCTGCCAGGGTTGCCATATGTCTGATATTTTTTGCGATGAGTTAAAGACTTTAAATTATTGACAAAGTGCGATCATCGTCATTGTTATACGCAGTATGGGCAGAACTGGAAACATAAAGTAAATAAAAACGATAAGAAAAAGAAGTTCCAAAAGCTAGTGCTTCGGCTTTTGAATGAAAGTGCCAGACGAAACTTACAAGAGGTCGACAAGAAGAGAGATAAAAAGGAATATATGAATAATTTTTCTAGTCAGGACTGGACTCAGTAGTCCCATCAAAGAAGGACTAAGTAAATACTTTTCACAAGTATCTTCAGTATAATGAGAATTAGAAGTGGGGGCAAGGAAGAGCAGAATCGGTCAGCGGTCCCGAAAAAGATTGGCGATGCATGAATATTATAGAGGCCAGCACTAGCAAACAACTGTGTTGAAGCCATGAATAATAGACAAATCAAATGCAGCGGCAATAACGTTTATTCGAAAGTTGGCAGCGAAACGACGGCACCCCAGAAGCAAAGCAATTGTGGCAGTGAAAGAAAGACTCCTCTATGTTCCACAGAACTAAGCCGGATCTCAAGCAAGGAAATCTCTGTGAATCGATGATAAAGATCAGTTAGACCCAGAAAGGTGACCTGATGCTCCAAATGAAATAAACAGGTGAATAAGCTAAATAGTCTTAAGGCACAATCGGTGAAGGCATTGACGCTGATGCCGAGATTTAACGCTGACACACCGAACCACTGTGGAAATTGAACAAGTTTATCACCAAGAGAGGTTCCTCCAATGCGATCAAGATCCTGTTTTAGCTGAGCGGGATAAGCAAAACACATGTTTTGCGCGTAAGGCAGACGTCACGCAATTTGTAACGATTAGCTTGCATGCAAACACCGCTGACATAATGCTGAAGTCAAGCTGTTTTAAAATTGACTGGCTGAGTTGCCGCATTTGGGTGCTGCGCAGGACCAGCAGGCACAAATAAGGAGGGATGCAGCGATTAATGACCCACTTAAACTTTTGAATGTAACTCGCCGACAAATCAAAAAAGGTAGCGACATTGGGCTGCTACTTTACAAAAGTTTGGCGGACTACCTTGTAACCACAAGTATAAATGACATCCCTGTAGTCAGACAGATAGTTGTTGGTTGATATGTACTCGTAAAACTACGCGTGAGGGAGCACCTAGTACTACAATTTCAACGTTGGCAGTCCATACATTATGGATGTATGACTGTCCATGAAACATTCATCCCGCTTAAAATATTGGCTGGCTTCTAAATAAAATGACAGATCTCTGAATAATATAAGCACAGCAACCATACCACTCAACGTTGCCAAAATGAAAGCCTAGACAGCGCTTCAAATAAACCAAGATGGAACGGGAAGACTAAATCTTCGATAAAGATGCGTTCCAGGAAATGATGCACACCAGCCTTCTAACCAGTAGCCAATTAATGGAGAGCCTATTGCACCATCTGTTTCGACAATTCACAGAACAGTGACCAGAGACTGAGCTCGAAGAAGGAGTGAATATTACTTGAAAATCGACATAGTCAAAACCCTTAAGGTAGAGTGTCTCCTTGTCCAGCGCAGATACCAGCGATCCAGAAGAAGACAAGTGTTTCAAAAACCTTCAGCTACCTTCCACCTAGCAAAACGCTACATCGCAAAGGCTATCAGAGAGAGCAAACCAAGATGCTTCAAACCACTCTATAATGAATCATTCCATTCCTAGACTCCTGGAAGATGGTATATAGGTCTCAACAAATCTCCTGAACAAGAATGGCGAGGATAATAGTGAGGCATTTATTAGAAGGTAGAAGCACCTGATATCCCAAATATGGCAGTCAGAGTGGGCATTCAAATAGCCAGTCATTTTTACCGCAGATCTTCTCTCAAGCAAGGAAGTTCCAATATCTAAGCCCGCATTTATAAAGAAACTAGCTTCGTCGTATCGACCAATATTTCTAACAAACACAATTAAAAAGATCGTACATCGTGCTACAAATGGCCTGCAGTGTCATAGGATAAGGAAGCTTTGTCAGATAACCAGTTTGGTTTCAGCAAAACGCATTCTACTTTCGCTGCTATAAAGGCACTAGCAGACACATGTGCTGAAATAAATTGCGGAGAAGAAGTGCACCCTTGATGTTAAAATTGCTCTGAGCGTGGCGAACAGATTATGCACAAGAATCACTGTATCAACAGGAATATGAAGTACGCTGGCTTTTATTACTACAATGTTACCCCAAAAGTTCTCTTATGACCTCTTCTGTAAAATATAATGTTTGACTAAGTTCTGGGACTATCGCTGCTAAAGGGAATTAAAGTGATCGACCTTGTGGAAGATATCGCCGAACCATGTACCCAAATGTATCCACAAGCTAGAGTCCGATGCAAAAACACTTCTCACAAAGCACAAAAGGAGTACATCATAGGCTGACTTTTGGGTAAAACCAAATAGGCAAAGTAGCCGTCAGAGGATTATATTTAACGTTGATCGAAAAACCCAGCTAACGTCCCTAACTAACGTGACCGGAGTGTAAAAATATATCGTTTACTCCTTAATAATCAACACGACGCGAGAAGCAACAGAAGTTTAGCTAACAGAAGAGATGGATCTTATTCCTGGTCAGTCGATAAAGTCAAAATGCTTAGGACGACCAGAGATCCATCAGGCTTTGGAGTCCCGACCTCAATGCTTTACTCGACCCTGCAACGAAGTAGACCTAAACCTCTACGGAGCTGCATATACTTATTTGTAGTATAGCTATGGAAAGCGGCAAAAAGGGACTATAACCGCTTCATCAACTCCGTGTAGTGCCGGATGGGCATATGCTGGATCTGACTGCATATATGGAGCTATCATAAATATCATGCCATACCAGGCCTGATGGACAAATGTCTTCTGACGTCTAGTGAGAGATGCAGGAAGTGCAGCGGAGAAGCCAACTTGATGTTTCGAATGAAGTCGCTGATATTCACCGCCAGATCAGCGGAAGCTTTATTAGCAGATGCCTTTAACTGCTATCATGCAAATATCACCGCCATCTAGGATGTTTGATGGGATAGCCCAGGCAAAAAGAGGATGAAAAATTGTGACATCTACTACAGTGATAGCAACAGAAACAGCACTAATTTTCGGGTGCGGATTTCTCATACCCGGCAGACTAAGGCAATGTTGAATGTCTTATGATAATCCGCATCAAGATTAAGTTCGCTAAAATTAGCCCAGCATTAGCTCATGCACCCACGAAAACAAAACGACGAAGCCACCAAAGAATGTGTTGTAGTAACGTACACCAAGACAGGAAAGCAGCACATCTTTTGTAGGACAGCTGGTAAGCATTGCCACCACTTCTGGAAATGGACTTCGGCTTATTGACTTTGCGGCGTCACGAAATCTCACTATACACGGCAAGTACACGGTTTCCTCAGCTCAATACAGAAACAAGCTGAGATGGTGCCCTCCAGTTGATGAAATACTTGACCAAATTGTTCATTTTGCGAAGCCCATGGCATGCCTCTAGTATTTTGGATGTGCGAACCTTCTGGGCAGACATTGCGCCAACTTTAGACTAAGTCTCCTAAATATTGCGTACAAGGTGTCATCTGCCATATTGTTCGAATGGCTGAAACTCTTCGTCAACAATCTAATTGTCACCTATCAGTGTGGTTCTTCACACTCTTATCCTGGAAAAAGCTCAAGAAGTGAAAACAGATACCCATCGTCTTTTCACTGATTTTAAGGCCGCGTGATACAGCATTTGTGGAGACGAATTATGTCGAGCCATGGCTAGTTTTGGCAGCCTTGCCATACTCATCCATCTGTGCAGAATGACAATGGAGACCACACGCTGCACCGTCAAAGTCGGTAACGACTTAACCGTGATCTTTGATGTCAAAGAAGGGTTAGGACAAGGTGACGTGCTGTTACATGATTTCTTTAACTTCAAGGAATTGTACGGAACTCACAAGCCAACATCGGGTGCACAATCCTTCCAAAGTCGTCTGCAGCTACAAGCTTTCGTCGACAATATTCTTTGACGATTTTTACTTTGAGGTAAAAAGAGACATTTTTACCTTGGCTCTGTTATCAGTTCTGCCAACACTACCTTTGAAGACATAAAGCGAAGAGTAAGTCTTACCAATCGCTGTTTCATTGGGCTAAGAAGGTAGTTGAGTAGTAAGGCCATATGCCTATAACCGACTTTGAGGGCGCAACTGGAGGCAGTTAGTTAAGAACCGAACTAACTTGAGAAGAACGTTGATTGAGTCCCAGGTTAACCATAACTGTAGTGCCCCCTAAGTCAGTAAGCAAGCCGATGGAAAAATTGAATGGTGATAGATCTCAGTAAATTCTACCCTATTGCATAGAGACCATCATTGAAATTATCTCGAAAATAACTCCTTTGCCTAAAGATTGGTGATAGTAAACTGCCTGGACCCAGTGGCTCTCTAAACATAGAAGACAAGGCGAAGAGAGAAGGGAACGGAATTTCAAATAACAGCGATGCAATGGTGTCTTCAAGAGAGGATCTTTCCTGAATCATAGAAACTCCAATCCCTGATTCTGCATCTATACGAAAAAAAAGGCTTCGGAGCTTCGTCGTATCAGCCAATATGTGTGCTAGATACATTGGAAAATAAATAGTAGAGCGCATCATTTACGAGTACGTGTATAAAGAAACTTTGTCGCACGACCAGCAATCGGCATGGTTGGAGGACATGGCATTCTGGAGTCGACCTCATAAAGGCGATAGCAGAAGAAATGAAAATACATATGGTATATCACAAACGTATACAGCACGGCAATAAGAGTGATTTCAACTTGTCAAAATACTCATGAAATGTCGCAGAAGGATAAAGGATATCCGCGAATGTTTCACAATAGTCGGTTCTGTAACTTCCATTACGAGTATTAGCTATAATGTATGACGAGTTCATAGGCTAATGCTGCTAGAAGAAGTTAAAGAGACTGGTTTTACGGAATACATCCCCTATAACCACGCGTACAAATTTTTTCAAGAGATAAAGTGCGCCAAGGATGAAGCAGTCGTAAACAAAAAGTGTCTTTCTTAGGGGTAATTTTTAAACTGACAGCACTGTTTCTACAGATTGTCCATTTGACAGTTGAAAGTTGATTTGTAGTTAGTACGTTTTACCATTTTACGATAAATAGACCAACGTCAGAGCGACGTCGCGTACAAATTGTGCAAACTTATTTTTAAAACCATGGTTCGGTTCGACAAACTTATCGCGCGCTACGTCCATTTTACGGTCGACATAATCGCCCATCTGAGCAAGTTATTCGGAACACGATGGATCGTTTTCGCACCACGTACACTCTAGTGGATAAAACGCATCCCCAAAGACGACAAACAGTGCGAACAGAAGAGTTATTGCCATTGTGGAGCGCAGTGTTGAGGAGAATCCAAATGAGACGATTTACCATCGTGAACAGCAATTGGAGCTATGCCCATCCATTTTGTGGAAGATTTTACAAGATCCAGCTTGTGCAAGAGTTAAGAGCACGTGACCATTACACGTGTCGTAGGTTCGGTGAGTGGGCCATATCCATTTTGGGTTAAATGGATATGTAAACAAGGAAAATTGCCGAATTTGGAGTGGAAAAAACGCAGAAGCCTTCGTCAAGACGCGCTTACAAACATTAAAACTCACTGTTTGGTGTGCTTTATGGGCTGGTGGAAGAATCGGCCCATATTTCTTTAAGCACGATGCCGCCCAGAGTATTGCCGTCAATGGAGAACGCTATAGAAATATGATCTCTGCCTTCTTCGTTCCTTAGTTGAATGGTATTGACGTGACAGTGCTTTGATTTCAACAAGATGGCGCAAAATGCCACACGGCGCTCGGCAACATCAATTTGTTGAGGGAAACATTTGGTGAGCGCATAATTTCGGGTAATGGACCTGTGAACTGGCCTCCACGATCCTGTGATCTCACACCTTTCGATTACTTTCTTTCTGGCTATGTGAAGTCACTAGTCTACGCCGATAAACCAGAGACATTAAACATTTTGGAAGTTAACATTCGCCGTATTATTGCTGATATACGGCCTCAGTTGTCTGATAAAGTTGTCGAAAATTGGACGTCACTATTGCGCTTCATTTAGTCTAGCTATGGCTCGCATATGCCAGATATCATATTTAATCACTAATGGCATACAATTATCTATTAAATAAATCTAATATGACAGACATTAACACTAGCTTCAAGTGCTGTATTTCATATTGAATTTGTACACCTCTAAAAAAAACTACCCTTTAATTGGTTAGAGTGCGCATGCTAAGAACTAGTTGACCACATCATTTATCATCATGTTTTGAAAAAGATGTCACATAAGCGCCCGCAGCCACGGTTTTTTACCATCCGGGCGATCGATTCTCCACTTTTTGATGGATGTTCTCCTTTAGGGCTGCCAGAGTTTGTGGATTGTTCACATAAACCCGAGACTTTAAATAACCCAACTGAAAAAAGACCAGAGCGGTCAAATCGGGTGATCTTGCACACCAGTGCAAATCCCCAAAACGCGATATCAGAAGACCGGGAATCGCCAGGTAGGTTGTAGGTTGTGGCTCATGCAGTACGCGCCATTATTCCCTTTCGCTGGAACCACATGTCCTCCAGTCCAAATTCATCCAATTGAGGAATGAAAAATTCATTGATCATGGCTCTGTAGCACTCACTATCCACCGTTTGGTCTGGGCCGTTCTAAACAGCGCACCATGCAGTGTCTTTGAGTGGATATAATGGCTGTTCGTTTATTACTCGCGGATTTTCTGTGCCCAAAATCGAATATTTTGTTTGTTCATGTATCCACAGCGATACGTGTGTCGTGGTATAGCTTTCAAGATCAGAAAACGTCTCCCATTAAATGAGCACGACAATCTAGGTGGGATCCTAGTGAAAGCGGCAGGATTACTTATGGTTTCCTAAGCGATCTGCTGACCATGCGGGCGTTTCCTGGACGGAGTCTTACTCTCAGTCTGGGCTTTTTGTTGACCGAGCATGGCTCTCTTAATGCATTCTTGCGTGAGAGAGGTCTCACCGGGGTGACGAGCTGCTCATGTGGAGCTACCTGTTAGGATTGGCTGCATGTCCTGTGTGAGTGTCCCAATTACTCAGATGTTAGGGACTTGAAGGCTATGGGCATTATCTTTGACGGTGAGACCTACGATGCCAGTGGGGTTTAAACTGACATCGTACGGTTCGAAAGAACCCTTAGTTTTGCAAGAGAGGTATTTAATAGAAGACGCAGTAGGCAGTTAGCAAGTGGAATTTTATAATGAGTTGCGCAATTTTTTTTATCAAAGGCTGCCAGTCCTGGACTGTAAGGTGCCTAACTGGAAGTGACCGCAAGGTTGCGAAGCTTGACCGGAAACTATATTCTGGTAGCATGGGTGGTCAGCGGCACTGAAACTTCTGTTCCAGCCTGACCTGGGATGTATCGTGGTGAGCTTAGAAATCAAAAGGTTTAGCATATGTTGTAGCATACTACGACCTGTACTAAATCATTTGATAGCTATGGAACTGGTTGGTCTGCTCGATGTGGAGTTGCACTGCAACCGGGTGCCATGACCCACCAAAGGAGAAGTTCGTGCCTTATACACAACTTCGAATCTGGTACTGGCGGTAGTTCTTGTACTACCCAAACAGCGTTGATCAACGCATTGTTTTGATATCTCGTGAGAAGACATACCGTGGGCTTGAGCCTTCACGGCAAGTACCTGTTTTAAACACTAGTGACATCATCTGTTCACGTATCCACATAGGTGCAAATGGGCCTCGTCACTCATGATTATTTTTGTCCACGTCATTGCTGAGATTCAGGAGGGCGTAAACGTACGCTAGACGCTATTCATGCAATCAGCTAATGGACCGTCTGCATTTTGTAAGGAAAAATTATCAAATCTTTCACCAAACTTTGCCTCAGAGACGTGCGTGGAATGGCCGATTGTGTGTCACGTCGTCCGGTCGAAGGAGCCTCTACGGCATCTTCAGCCACAGCATCGATATTCTCGGTCGAACAAAAAGCCTTACAGGGCTTGCTGCGTTCCGTGTTGTGCAGGTCTCTAAGAACTGTGTGGCTAAACCCCGCATTGAACGACCAGTAGGAGCCGGGCGGTCAGGAAATTCACGTTGCACCAAAATCACTAACGATTATTCCGCGTTCTTCAGGAATATAGCGTTGCCTATTTACACAAATTCTAATTCTGTTTGCTTCGCAAATGTCAAAACCGAACTGACATTCGACGTCGTTTGTGAATTCTACAGCCCTTTCCGATATGGTCATATATTGTGGCCCACCAATTATAACGACCAGTTGGAAAAAAAAAATAAAAATTTACAAACCTCCCTAAATGGTCAATTGCCCCATGAGTAAATTGATGTCCTTTAATTCCGCTGCGCGGAAGTACCATACATTGGAACATGGATATGTTTATCTCGCTAAAAGGAGAAGTTTCATATCGAGTAGCGCTTTATAGCAAGTATAACAGACGCTCTTACTGCATGGATTTTCGTCGGGATATTTTTCGCCAATCAAATCAACCTCTTTCGCCGGCACGTATTTCATGTCGCGTTCAAATCACAAACGAACGCCAACTAAACACGATATTCCGAATCTGCTTTCGATAAAGTGGCGTTCAAATTGAATTATATCAGCAGGGACGAGCTGGCTTACAATGGCTTTTCGAGGGCGTTCTGAAATGGAATCATCAACTTGCAATTCTTCGGATTTACGTTTCCTCTGCTCCATTTCAACGTTTACCTTAATTCTTAAGTCTCGCAATTCGCTGTTTGTTGGCTTCCGGTTCCGCATCTGCCTGTCGTTTACGTGATTCACGTTTAGGATTAGCAATGTTTTCTTGCGTAGATTTTTCGCCGTTGCGTATTTGGTCTCGCTTACGCTTTCAAGATTCCCGCATTAATTCAGACTTAGATTTCGGAGGCATCTTTCTGACACGAAGAACAGGGGTAATGAAACGCTACGTTACGCTACGTTAAGGCCTTCACAATCGATTGGCCTAGCTGCATCAGGGCGATCCTGGTATTCAAAGTGGTGACCTCAATCCTTCTATTTGCCATTGTATACACAAGCGAAGCAAAAAGGAACAATCAGAGATTTCCAATAAAGTTGAGAGCAGTTTGTCTTATCGTCACAATGGCTCCATCGACATTTATAGCCGGATAAACTGTGAACCACCGAGAGGACAGCATTAGAAAAGCGTTAAAATAGGGAAGAAAGGCATAGCACTATGGAAAATATAAAGGCAGACGGACCCACAAACTGATCCTCAAAATTGATGATGGACTAAAAGAAGACTCAGCAACTAGACCTTTAATCTTATGAAGCCTGTATCCGGGTACATTGGCTATTGACAATATCTACAGCAGACTTGGACACCATAGTTTACTTGTTTGGTAGAATGGCCAGATGAAGACCACAAAATCCAATGTTCCTAAATAGGAGGGAGAGCTAACATGACCGCAGCTTCTATAAAATCATATAATCTGGTAAGAGGACGAATAATACGATGTCTGTTGCTTTGCACGAATTTGGAGAGCGTGCTGAGAAAAGTTGAAAGACTAGGAAGAGTTACAGTGGCAGATGCAGATGACATAGCCTAAGCTGTTAACCAACTCCACGGTGTAATATAGATTCTGAGAAGCCCTGCCATGGTCTCAGATCTTCTATTATCCTCTCACAGATCTAGACCATTACCTTAATATTTGCAAATTGTTTTTAGCAAGCATGCAACAAGTCTTGTCTGCTCTAAACCATTTTATTATTTTATTCACTCATCTGGTGCAAAGGGAATCTCCACGTTGGCGATCAGGATTCTACGGTTATCATACAGAGAAGTTACGAATTGGCCACAAATACTTTTCACATTTTGAAAAACCACACCAAGGCAATACAACCATTTCGAGCAAACAATCCTCGAATTGTCCATCTTGATATTCTTCTTGAAATATGTATTTACTCGAAGGACTGAAAAGATACGTTCACTTACTATTACATGGCAACTCTAGGACCGAACGACACCCTTATTCTTGAATAATTTCACATTATTTGCAAGTGTTTAAGTTATTTTGTCAAATAGCTTAAGGATGCCTTTATTCGTTATCCCTTCCTCTATATTTTCTATTTCTTTTTTCTAGCTCGTTCCCACTATTTTCTTCTATCCGATGGCACAGCGCAGCCATGCCATACTGCCGTTGAAATATTATTTTTCCCTTACCACCACCATTTTGGAAATGCTGGAATTGCCAGATTATTTTTATGGTCGATTGTTCGAGATCTGTATATGAATTGAAAGGATTTAACCGGTAATGCATACATACACACTACACAGTTGCGAGGGGAAGCTATTCAACATCTTTTTTTGTTGCCGTTGTAGGACACACAGTGGGTGGATTGTATTTCATGTGGAAATTTAGATGGATCCAAATGACGATAGTGAATCTGTGTGTGCGTTTTTTGAGAAACTTAGTTTATGGCTCATCATATTCAATTCGCTGCTGGTGTAGTCTGTGAGTCCTTTTTTAGGGGTGCCATACTCTATTTAAATTCGGCACGAGATATTTGCTTGAACTTTATGTCTTTATTATTTTCGAACGTTAAACATTTGTCTGCTCACTTGCAGGGTAGTAACATAGATCGATTTTGTATATTTTAGTCAACCTCCTCTCAACCCGTGCTGAAGGGAAGGACGTTTTTATTTTTTGGCACCCAAACGCAACATACCCTTTTGATGGTATTCACTGGTTGTACGGTTCGCTTTTATTAAACCGTTTATGCATGATTTATTAACGATTCGTTACTCTTTTTTTCTCATAGATTTCCAATTGTGAATAGAGCCTTGGTTAGGGGTGGTTGGGGGCGGGGGTTGAAGTAGATACACAGTCAAATAGAAAGTTAATAGGTGCTCGGCGATTTGGTTTAGTTGTATCGTATCCATGTCCCTGTTGTTTGCCGGTTGAAATTTGAATGGACGATAGATAAAGGTTGTGAAGGAGATTTTGAAAAACAGAACTCAATGCACGAGGGCAATAAATCACTTGTGGATAGGAGCTCAAGTGGAGAGGTCATTTAAATTGTTACCAGTACAGTAGGACGAGTGAATACTTATAGAAGGATGTTGGTAAACGATTGGGCCACTAGAGCCATTTAAATTAAAAAAAAAAGAGAGATTTTGTAGCACTTCCGGGTAAGGTCAAGATCGCACTCAATATTTAGACTAATCAATCAGGAGAGGAAACCAGCACGAGTCATTGCGAACTTGACATTAGTGGAAGCAGTCTCTATAGGCTTTAACATATGTAGGTCCACACTTACTGTAACCTGCCAGTATCGACCAGAGAAGGCCACTTGTGATACCGAAAGACCCCAATATCAAATGCGATTACACCGAAAGTGGAAATCTTATTATCACGAAGAGATGTTTTGAAGAAGATTTAACTATAGGCCGAACGATTTGATACTTGAAAATTCGAGGATGCTTCCATTTATTTGGTTGCCTTGACGTGGTGGGGAATCTTGATAGTCAAATTTCTTAAGTTTCTTAAAAAACACAAAAACGATTTCGAACTTTGCATCAAAGGCGTCAGAGCTAGAAATGACATACTAGACAGTATGGAGGTAACCTTACAGGATTATACCCCAGATGGTACTCGCAATTGTAACAATCCACCTTCTACTCGATCATGTCCGTGGCAAGGAACCTGGAGTCACCTAGAACATATTTTTGAAAATATCCACTGAGTTACTAAATTTTTCAAATCGATGACTTCTGCTGCTGTTTCCACATAAAGCTCAGCAGATTAGACTGAAACAATAGCGAGAGTGCCGCGTAGGTTTAGTCCTAGTTACGGGTAAACTAGATCAGAATTGGTATTTGATTGGTCAATGTATCGTATATATGGCTCCAAAAAAGGCACACTTAGAAAGACTAACGTCTAAGGCCAGTTGCACAGGAGAGGAAGTCCTGAGGCAAATGGACGGCGCGGAGAAACACCACCTAGTGCCGACGGAAAAGAGAAATAGATCAGCGGAAAAGATGCCAACTGAAAGTAATCAAACTCTCCGAACTGAAACTGCATCCTTTTCATCAGTCTCGAAACGGGCCGAGAGCTTCTGGCAACCCTTCTTCGGTGGCTTTTCTCGATCACGATATTATAACCAGCAAAGGCTGCAGTTCCAGTGGACAGAAATCTGATGAAGTAGTCGAGCACATTGACTGTAACATAACCATTAGTGGTGCTATAACCAGGAAACTTCGTAGTTCTGGTAGCGAGAAGTCCCTGAAAAATGACTCAGGTATTGGCTTTCCCCGTGCTGCAACGGATGCCTCAACCAGCAAAGGCTGCAGTTCGGAAGGACGGAATTTGAATGTCGTAAGAAAGTTTAGCTCCACGAAAACCCCGAAACGCTATCATGGGCAAGACCGCATTAACCAGAAATTTGCTGCTAATTTCTCTCTAATGCTTCGAATTTCGAAGACTGCAAATGTCATCAATGAACTCTGAGTATATCAACTCCAGGAGCAGGTTAGATCAGAGAATACTATATTCAACTAGAGGCTACACAGAAAATGGAACCAGAAAATCCCCTAAACTAAGACTTTTGGGACCTACCATCTTCTGAATTTCGGTGCAATTCAGAGTAATGGAGGATGAGGTAGCCGAATGCTGAATACGACACTGAAAAGTAAAAAAAAAACAAATCTAACAAAGCAAGTATGAATCGCTAAAACAAGGACGTCTAACGTCGACGCTCAGGGATATGAAGGTTATGTAGAAGATCTCTCTGTTGGATCATGCTCAATGACTATCTGCTCTAAGACGCAGGCACCCCAGGACCTTATAGACGATTGGTACACTAGAAATGGGGTTTCTGTCTATCCTCTTTAAACAGAGGTTTTTCTTCTTACAGGAAAAAAGAAACAGACATATCTTAAAGATTTCACCATCCGCTTCTCTAACGAAGCTAAGTAACCGGGTGTCATCCTGGATAACAAACTTCATTGGACTAAACACGTTACATCGAAAATCTCCCAGGCGCTGTTGGCTTCCTGGCAGTGTAAAGGAGCTTTTGGCAAAGCAAAAGGTTTGAAGAGGATCCTCTGGATTTACACGGCTATGATAAGACGAATTCCATCCTATGCTTTGTCGTATTACATCTTATTTGTATCATGGCGGCATTTTTTAATCCATCTTCCGATGTAGTGTTTTGATGACCTAGGGCAACGACTGTCTTTTGACTCTTGTCTTACGGCTATTTCATCTGATGGAATGACACCAGAACTTCTGTTAATGAAAAGATTACCACTTTCTTGTTCAGAACTTGGCTATCCAACGGAAAGAAGTTGCTAACTGCACAGAAAAATAAATTCAACATTGGCAGTGTTAGCACGACTTGACTGGAATAGCCAGAGCCTACAGAGAACATCTAAGCGAGAGTCTCTCCGCTGCGCATTCACTATCCATGAACGCCAACAATCTGTAAAACCACTATCGCGACATCATCAAAGAAGTAGCCGAGACCACTGTAGGCTCACAGCTACCACTGGAAGGTAGCCGAAAGGGCGTACGCTGGTAACAGAAAACGCACACTTGTGAACGCTGCAGTGCAAAACAATAGCCAGAGCAAGGGAGGAGAAGAAGATCTTGCGTAAAAAGAAAAGGGCCAACGCAATTTGCCAACTCAAGGATATTGAAGAGTGCCACGATAGAAACAACATCGGGATGTTTTTCAGGAAAGCTGAGCGACAGGCAGCTGGTTTCAAGCCTGGAATGCAAGTTCTTTGAAGTAGTGAAAGAAACCTAGTCCCCGAGGGCAGGGAATAGTATATGTGTTGAAGCAGCACTTCCAGCAGCTATTTAATTGGCATCAGAGAGAGTGATAGTACAAGAAGATAAAGATAAGCCACATCTAGTCAATGAAGAAGCCATTTCCACTCCCCACAGAATAGGACAATTTAACTCTGCTATCAAAAAGATAAAAAACATCAAGGCTTCCAGATCTGACCGTCTACCAGACCATCTTTTCAAACATGGACGTGGTGCTTTGGTAGGGTACATGCAACAAATTATTAACCAGGTATGGGTGGATGAAGCCATGGCCGGTGACTGGACTAGAAGCCTCATCGGGTGTCTTGTAAGAACTATCGAGTCATATCCCTGCTAAATGTAGCATATAGAGGTTAGATCCTATCCAGTGTACTGCGTGAACGTCTCAAGCCATTCTCCAACACACTAATCAGCACTTGCCACCGTAGCTTCCTGCAAGGCAAGTCCTGGAAAAAAAACAAAGAATTTCAAGTCGAGACTCTCCATATTTTCATCGACTTCAAAACCGCATATGACAGCATTCATTTTCTTGAGCTCTATACGGTGATGTCCGAATTCCAGCAAAACTGATCCAGCTCTGTTGCGTGGCTCCGGTAAACATGCAGTGCAATGTGCAATTTGGAAGCAGTTCCTCCGATCTATTCCAAACGTGTAAGGAATTTCGGCAAGAAGATGCATTGTCATGGAATTTCTTCAATTTAGTTTTGGAATAAACAGTGCGCTAAGCAGGTGCTAACACGAAAGGCACAATCTTCAACAAAACTGTGCAGCTGTTGGGATACGTAGACGACATCGACATCGTCCGTCACTCCCAGTGCGCCATCATAGAGGCTTTATTGGCAATCGAAGAGCAGGCGAAACGAGTTGGCATTGAAGTAAATGAGGACAAAACCAAGTACATGTTGTCAACACACATAGAAGCATCGCTCTACTGCCTAGGACAAAACGTTACTGTTTACCGAAACATCACCTCCACGAATGACACCCTTTGGATATTTGGCGAAAACTTATTCTAGGAAACCGCTACTTCGAAACCTACTTCGGCTTGGCGAAACAAATGGGCTCGGAAGACGAAATGCATGTTCTACAAAACACT
This sequence comes from Volucella zonaria, assembly GCA_963966105.1. NCBI lineage: Eukaryota > Metazoa > Arthropoda > Insecta > Diptera > Syrphidae > Volucella > Volucella zonaria. The sequence continues at coordinate 155,713,955 of OZ014533.1, forward strand.
GATCCTGCTAGTTCTACACTATGGAGCCGAGCGCTGGACGATAAGCAAGAAAGTGGAGCAGATATTGAACACTTTTGAAAGAAAAATTTTGCGTCGAATATTTTTATCCCGTACGCGAGGACGGCGAAAGGAGGAGAAGATAAATCCGACAACTATATGAGCTGTATCAAGATGTTGATGTAGTCCAAAAAGCTAAAACTCGTCGACTACGCTAACGGATAACAATGTTCCAGCAAAGGAACACAGCCCCAGGTTCGAGGCGAGAAGACAGACCGTACCTCCGTTTTAAAGACCAAGCCATTGTGGATGACGAAGTGCTTGGGATCGGAAAAAGCGGAAGACCACTGTGTCTTAGACAGAGACTCTTCACGAGTCGGGTGCCCGTTAAGTAAGGGTTGTCAGAGGTCACAAATTGTAAACTTCAAGTTGTGGAAGTTGCGAGTTGGCCGACCAAAAAGGATTTTCTGACATAAGAATAAGTGAATTCTATTAACACCATCGTTTAACAAAGCCGATCCTAAAGTTGGCTTTGCTGATTATAAAATCAATATGGATGCAGAGAATGAGTTCTGCATCACAAATAACAAACAAGTCACGCATTAAGGTGACTGAAGCTACAAGTATGGGTGATATGTACTAGTATATAGAAGGTGCGGGTAGAAAGTGTTGAAAGCTGGCGGCAGCATAAGACGGCTTGGCATTTCCTTATTGAGAACTAATTTAGAACATTCTGTAAAGTTATAGACAGATACGAGTATATACAACATCATTGGTAGTCAAAATGAAAATTATTGGACCAAGCTGACTGCCTTGTGGAATACCCGAACCAGTTTTAATTTGTTCAGATATACGAGGAAGAAAATAAACTAAGAAGCAATCAAAATAGAATTTAATCCAAGAAATTGGCCCGGGTTAGAAGCATGAAAAGTCTTGTTAAAGTCTTTAGTAACCACATCCACTTCTTTCCCTTGTTCTTGGGCAAATAGTGTACAAGAAACAAATTTAATGATGATAGTTCGATGCAAAGATACATGAATTTGCAAAGATGCTTTTAAATAATTTTAATTTTGGCCCCCATTTATTTGGCTTAATCTAAGCTTAAAAACCAATAAGAATAAAGATTTAGCAATATCCTATCACTAGGGCTGGTGAAGGAGATCGAATTTGAGGGAAAGAGTGCTGCGATTAAAATCGAAAACGCAAAGGTTGGAGTTCACCTTACGCAGCATACGGGAGATTGGTTTGTGAGAGCCATATGTGGTGCGGTGGATTGGTAGATAAAAGAGACGTAGATTTCGATGGTTAGTGTTAAAGAATATGGAGTTGTAAAGAGACATGCAATCGACGGAGCCTGAGAGGAGTCGGTGAATGAAAAGAATGTCTGCTACGTCCCTTCGTTCGTGTAGATCTAAGAAAACACCCGAATGCCTAAGTTTAATACCGATAGACTAAACGTTTCCGCAGTCCACCAACAACTAGAGGACCACCTTTCACAGGGATTGAGAGCAATCAGTAGCACGGAACCCACCTCCATCGAAAACAATTGATGCACTGTGGAAAATGTCTTCATATCCGGTGCTGAAAGTATAGTGGGTTGGACGCAAAACTTTCCAAAGAAACTTGGGCTAGGATCGAAAAAGATTACACCTCAAAGCTGGCATCGCAGCTACTCCAGCGACAGGGAGAAACGAGCTAGAGTCTGCGTATCGCATGAAGATGAGAGAAATTCACCGTAGCGTATGACGTGATAAGCATAACTATATCAACGCATTGTGACAATGGGATCGTCCACAAAATTGCGAAAGAGCTCAGAGGTGTCCAAAGCCCTAAACAACATCTGGTAAATACCCAGATGGATCTCTGCTAGTTTCGGATGAAGACCAGCTCAAAAGGTGGAAGGGGTGCTTTTCCGCAGTGTTTGCCAGCGAAGTGATCCCAACGCCCAATGACCCGTCCGTAGTAACGAATTCCCTAATACCCACTGTATCCCCCAGAAGAGAAGAAATCTTCACCGCAACCAAAGCACTCAAGAACAACAAAGCGGTTGGACTTGACGGTATGTCCGGAGAGCTCTTACGAGTAGCGCCAACAATATCGAGCGAACTCCTGCATCCACTTATTGAAAGAACTTGAGAAACAGAGAGTTTTCCTGAAGAGTGGAAAAAAGGAATAATTGCCAATCTCCCAAAAAATTGGACTTACGCAGAGCGGAAATTGGTGAGAAATTTGCATGCTGCCTACAGTAGCCAAGATAATAGCAAATATCGTCCTGGAGCGAATAAGAAACACTCGACGCCGAACAAGTAGGATTCCGCACTGGATCTTCCTGTGTGGACCACATCAACACCTTTCTGATCACCATCGAACAGTGCGTTGAATATCGATCACCACTTCACCTGCTACTCATCGACTGCGAAAAGGCCTCCGACAATGTCAATAGCGAATTTATCTGGCTGGCTTTGCGCAAGGAGGGGCATCCCAGATGAATTGATTGCAATTATCAAGGCTACATTTGATGGATCCAAATGTCACGTCCTGCATAAAGGAAGCTTGTCAGAGGAGTTTGAAATCCAAATAAGGGTTAAGCAGGCCTGTATACTGTATTGCATGCAGCTTTTTCGACTGGAACTAGGGGAATTCAGTGGACTCTGCAATCACACCTCAAACATCTGAACTACGCGGATGACATATGCTTACTCTCTCATACGATGATGGATCTCCATCAAATGACACCAAGGATGGAGAAAAGCTGAAATCATTGGGCTAAAGATCAATACGGCAAAAACAAAGAAGATCAGCCTTGGAACTTCCTCATCTAACCGTAGGGATTTCTGGACAACCAGTAGAGATGGTAGAGAATTTTCAATATCTTGGGAGTATTGTCTCCACTGATGGTGGGACCGAATCGGGAAAGCAAAGGCTGTGTCCAAAATATGGAGAGAGAACTCTATCAGCCTAAAGACCAAGCTACGACTGCTCGCCTCCAATGTTGGATGCGTGGTTCTTTATGGGTCCACCTGGAAAATCACACCCGCTGTCACAAGAAAACTGCAAACGGTCGTGAATAGTTGTCTGCGAAACATCTTGAGGGTTTTCTGGCCCAACCGTATCTCTAATGATGATGAACTTCATTCGAGAACAGGTCAAGACCCATTGACTCTGCCATACGAAGACATAAGTGACAGTGGATTGCGCATACGCTTCGTAAAGGTCACGAGTGCATTGCGAGCCAAGCGATGCAATGAAACGCAGAGAGGCAGAGGAGTGGGCTGGGCTAGAGGTAGTTGGCGAAGAACGGTCGAAGAGGAATCATCACAACTGGGAAACAGTTGGAGAGTGCTCAGCTACATCTGCAGAAACCGTACACCATGACGCGTAGGAGTAGTGAAGGCCCTATGCACTGGAAGGGGAACCTCACGGATCTAAGTATAACACATTAGCTGAAAAGTCCGCGCCGTTTTATAGTAAAACACAAAATTTTTGCAAAATTCAACTTTATTTATCAATATAGTTTCCTTCGAGGGCGATACACTGATTGAAACGATTTTTCAATCTTTCGACACCAGTTTTGTAGAACGATTTCGGTTTAGCCTCAAAATAGGCCTCTGTTTCGGTGATTCAGTTTTAAATCTCTTTCCGGCGAGCATTCTTTTGAGGTCTGCGAACAGGAAATAGTCGCTGGGGGCCAAATCTGGAGAATACGGTTCTTGGGGAAGCAATTCGTAGCCGAATTCTTTCAATTTAGCCATCGCTTTCATCGACTTGTGACACGGTGCATTGTCTTTCTTTTTCTTCAAATGAGGCCGTTTTTCTGCGATTTCGTTCTTCAAATGCTCCACCACGCAATGTAATAGTCGCTGTTGATAGTCTGCCCCTTTTCGAGATAGTCGATGAAAATTATTCCATGTGCATCCCAAAATACGAATGCCATAATTTTGCCAGCCGAGGATGAGGTTCGTCGCCTGCTCGCCACTCAGCTGACTGCCGACTTGACTCTGGTGTGAAGTGATAGAGGCAAGTTTCATCCATTGTCACATACCGATGCAAAAATTCGGCTTTATTGCGGGTAAACAGCTTTAAACACTCCTCTGAATTATCAACACGTTGTTGTCTTTGGTCGACTGTGAGCAAACGCGGCACCCACTTTGAACAGAGCTTTCGCATGTCCAAATATTCGTGCAAGATATATCCAACACGCTCTTTTGATATCTTCAGAGCCTCAGTTATCTCGATCAACTTCACTTTACGGTCATTCGTAATCATTTTGTGGACTTTTTTGATGTTTTCATCTGAAACAGCCTCTTTTGGACGTCCACTGCGTGCATCATCTTCGGTGCTTGTATGACCACTTTTAAATTTTTCAATCCACTTGCGAATGGTTCGTTCGGCTGGTGCAGAGTCCGGGTAACACTTATCAAGCCATTTCTTTGCATCGGCTGCATTTTTTCCCATCAACACACGAAATTGCTTTGAATCCATTTTTTTTCACAATAACAAAAGTTGCTTCACTCACAACGGTATATCTCGAGAAATAATCGTCCGACAGCTGTCAAATTTATACACGTATCTTTTGAAGGTTGGTACTAACTGAAAATGGTATGGATTTAATTCAAGTGGTGCCCTCCCTTAGAAACGGCACAGCCTTTTCAGCTTTTCAGCCAATGTGTTATATAGACGACCTACTAACTAAGGATGGAGCAGCTACATCACTAACTGCCTTCATGAACAAATCTATGGCATACGCTCAGAGGGGATTATCTCCTGACTGCCTTTAGAGACAATGACAAATCCTATGTACCACAGTCACCAGAGTGTGTACTCATAGCCGTCAAAATCAGCTGCGAACACCTTGATTTGAAGCTGTCAGCATTTTTGAATCAAAATACAACCAATCCCGAGAAATGCAAGTAAGAAGGAGGAAAGAAGAACTAAACCCTTCAAGATTACGAGCAAACAGAATAGAAATCAATTTGTTGCCGGATTCTTAAATGGGAAAACTTTTCATCCTTTCTTGCGATAATGCTTCCCAATGCATCGAGCTCTAGGACTCACTGTTGTAATCATAATGACTATTGGCAAGCCACAGGGCTTCAAAGTTTGACTCTTTGGATCGTAAATACTTTCCCATCTGTCATAAGTCGTAATTGCTAACCACAAAATACAAAATTACAATTACTTCACACACAACGTACTCCAAAGAATATGTGTATCTGAAGAGCGATTCTATTAATTTGTATTCATCCCACTACACTTCATAAAACCCTTAAAACTTTTCAAACTTTCTAATTGAATAATACAGCCCCCGTGCCTTGGTGTCCTATCTCTCTTCAAAACCATATGCTCAAAACAACAAACTCTTGACTAATTATCAACTATAATGCGACAATAAAGTGTCACCAACAGCTGTCTGGAACACATCCCCTTTAGCATGACAGCGAAAACTCTATCCCAAAGCTGAAGGATTCTCTGAAATTTCCTCTAAAAACCAAAAATGAGAAGAAGTCGACAGGAGAGAGAGGAACACACATAAAAAAAAACAAAAAATAAACTTTACGAGCATATCCCTTCGACAGAATGTAGTGCTAGCCACATCACAACACTATGCCATTCACTCATTGGTAACACCCTGCGAGGCATGAATGACATGCAATTCGACGGCCACAATTTTCGCTGTTCATCATGACACCACGAATACACCACATCACACATAGACACACACTACATACACTATGTGTACTGTGGTATCCAATGAAACTCTGAACTCCACAGGAGTATCAGGGTACGGTACGAATACCACATATCAACGCAACGAACATACCAAGAGACCAGCCCAAAATGAGGCAAGAAAATTGCTTTTGTCATGATGTGACAAGGATATGTGATGGCGCTTCGAGACGAGATAGATTGGGGACAGGACAATGCTCCTCGTCACCACTTGATTAGGTGGTCTCAACGGCAACATTGAAGTACGGCAATGAGATCTCCTTTCATTTCGAGGGACATCACTTGCCTCGTGCTGGAGGATATTAAAATAATGAAACCAAACACAAAAAAAAAAAAAAAAAAAATTAATTGAACACAAAAATTAAGTGAGCAAACCCTTTTTCTTAATTATGCCCTCCGGCCTCGGATGAGGTCAAACAAAAAAGCCACAAAAATTGGAACTTTTGTCATTAGAGGGAGCTAGCACTGTACGAATACTTGTATCCGTGGCTTTTCGAGCTGGCTGTGGGTCATTAGAAGCGCCTTCATGAATGTGTACCGACATCGATGTAAAGAAGTTGCAAAAGTTTCCCTTCCATAGTCGAACTCATTTAAACGGATAATTTATTCCAGGGATAATGAATTCAAAGGAGAGTACGGGTGGAGGGTTGTATTTTAAACTGAAACTGAAACTGAAACTCAGACCAAAACCAATAACGAACGAACCATTCTGTAGCTAGCACGCGTTTGATAATGCATGTCAAAGAGCTTTTTTTCATCCTGCTTTTTGTTTTGTTTTTTTTTTTTTTTTTTTTTTTGGTATATTGTTTGGAAGGACTTAATAGTCGCACATTAATCATTAGCAATGGTGTGGTGCTAGTTGTTGTAACGGTTGGATAACTACGCAGCGGAAAATGTTGAAATATTCGAATTCGTTTCCTCTTTAATTCATTTCAATTTATCAGCTCTTTTTCGGAAATCACTTCTAGATCATTAGATGCGCACATTTTCATTCCGCTTTCAAGTGCTTAATTATTACTGGGGAGTGGCACTAATTTTTGTCAATTTTAAATCTAAACTTCTGCTGCTCCTTTAGCTGGTTTCATGGACGAACTTTGCGACATTCGAATCGATAGCCGTCTTAATTGTGAATTCAAAAGTCTAACAGCCAGGGCAAGGATTTCGTCTACATCGACGCATTTACAAATGTCTTTTGCCCTTGCCGAAAAGATCAATAATGCTTCTCGGTTTAAGGCATCACTTCATCGCAACCAAATGCTTGCTCGAAGTACACTTAGACGATCATCCAACAGGAGGTGTCATTTTCAATTTCGCGGCATTATTGAACTGTGAACACTCAACTATTGTTGCGATGACTTTTGATAAGTAAAAACTAGGAAATTATTAAATATGGAACAATACATACTCTTACAACATGCTGAAATAGTGAAAATTCACCCCAAAACGTTGATATCTGTGGCGGAAATGTTTCGAAATGCTCGCTCTGCTTTTGGTCATCATCAAGCTCCTTCTCGCACGACTATAATGAGTTTAATCGATAAATTTGAACATCTCGGACAGTTAAGTAATGTGACTACTCCAACCCGTATTCATCTGGTAAGGTCAGCTGAAAATATTGCCGCCGTAGCTGAGAGTGTGACTGAAAACTCAGATGTGTCCATAAAGGCCTCGGCCTACATGCTTATAAATTCCAATTAACACAAGAATTAAGGCCAACAGACAACGAACAACGCAGGACTTTCGGTGACAGCGTGCTGAAATGAATGAACAAGATCTTTTTGACACAAAATTATTCTGAGTGATGAGGCTCACTTCCATTTAGCTGGGTATGTAAGCAAACAAAACTGCAGCATATGGGGCTCTGAAAACCCAAGATAAATAGTGGAACAACCTCTCCATCCACAACGAGTGACAGTTTGCTGCAGGTTTTCGTCAGACGCTGTCATTTGGCCATATTCATCCGAAAACGATGTTCATGCGAATTTTTCAATGGTTGGATTGCGTTACTGGACGATGTTGACTGACTTTTTTCTCAGAAATTGTTACTTTGGACGTGAACGACGTTTTTTTTTAGCAGGATGACTCGACATGCCACACAACTGATGAAACAATGGCTCTATTGCGTGACAAATTTCCTGGACGTGTGATTTCTCGAAATGGAGATTTCAATTGGTCGTGCGATTTAACACCGTCAGACTTTTTTCTTCCGCGATCAGTTATAGATAAAGCTAACATCTAATCTCCACCAATGATTCATGCACTGCAAAAAAAATATCAAAGCAGTTTTTCCCGAAATACAGCTGCAATTATGCGAAAACATGATAAAAAATTTCATCAAAAGAATGGCAATTTGTAGGCAGAGCTACGGCGCACATTTGACACATATTGTATTTTGTAACTAACCTTAGAGTTTTTTCTTCAGACTAAAGTAAAAATGTCATCACTTTTCGTAAAAATGTTGCTTTTTCTACTGACTTAACATAACACCTCTTATTGGATGACCCAATATGTTCAATTACTTAAGCCCTACGAACTTGGCTCTGAGGTACGAGGAAAATCACCGGCCATAGCAGCAGAAGATTTGTCTGCATGGGCACTAGAATGGGGTAGTCTTCGACTTTTATTATCAGTATTACAAAGTATCGAAAGATCCGGTATACATATATATATGTTCGACTACTGGATAAGTAGTCCAAAGAAGAGGCCAAACAATTTGCAATATACCCCATCCATCCTACGGAAGAGCTGCAGTATGCTGGTGGAATGATTGCATTGTTAAGCCTCAGAGTCTAAAGCCGACGAGAAATGATACTAAAATGTAAAAGTGAGCCCTTCCAATCATTGAAAAAAGACCAGGAAATGCATACAAAATCATAATGAAAAGCTCAAAAATGTTACGACAGCCGACAAGCCTACATGATGCATACAAAAAACAGTGGTCAGTTCCCTAGGAACGCAGCCTGAATTCTTGGCAATAGCACCATCCTGATAGCAGCGAGCAAAATTGAAAACAGTGAGGCTCTCCGAATGAATAGACTCCCTAGCTTTGTGCTCAAAGGTATCAATCTTTAGGAGTACGGTGCTGACCTCCGACGAGTGCACACACGTTATCACAGTACACTAGCAAATTTACACTCGCTTCTCGTGTGCTGAATAAAAAAAAATTCAGTGCCTTATTGCGGACATTCCACCTCTACCGCTCTTGGTCGAAATACTGTTGCTTGAACTCGGTCACTGCACTCTGTCACTGCGACACGGGCAATGACTAATGACTGAGTTCATGTAACCACCGATGGATAGCGTGTAGTGAGTCTGAATTTTATTGACGCACTGTTCCGTATTGCCGTAAGGACATAACACCTACAATAATTGGCTTCGGTAAGCAAGCGTCGAAATTTTCAGTTCTCAGTCTAACTTAGCACCGTCGGTGTTTGTGTTTGTTTGAGGTTATGACTCTGGAATTCAGGATGAACGTTGTCAATATACGCGGGCTAAAAAGTAAACGCTTTTCTGCATGAGTCCACGTCTGTTATACAGGCCCTCTGTTTTGGCACCTAATGAAACACACGCCCACGACTTTCAGATCACTCAGATTTGAAACTACCTGACTCCGACCTAGGTCATTTATTTGCTTAGTGATGTATAATTCCTTACCAAACTTCACTGCAATGCGATCCATGTATCAATCCGGAATTCAATCGTGTGGAGTTCACCGGAAGCCCCAAACTGGACAGTAATTCAACCTTTAACTAGTTAGATGCGCTGTCTGAATCGATTCAAAGAATTGTATCCCTGTATCCTCATAAATAATTCTGAGTGGTTTGAACATTCTGGACAGACAACTGTAAATGACAGCTTGTAAATGAGCCCCCGCGTATACCAAACTAGCCATATTAATGTTTTGAATTTTTTTTTTCTGGTGCATAATATGACTCCCGCTGACGCCTAGTTACAGAGTTATAGCCGTTCTAATGTTTTGAAAATTTTTTTCTGGTGCAAAATATGACCCACGCAGACGCCCAGTTAAGGAGTTACAGCCATTTTAAGGTTTTGAAATTTCTTTTTTCTTGTGCAAAGTAAGACCTTCGCAGACGCCTGGCTTAGGAGTTATAGCCATTTTAAGGTTTTGAAAATTTTTTTTCTGGTGCAAAATATGACCCCCGCAGACGCCTGGTTTAGGAGTTATAGCCATTTTAAGGTTTTGAAAATTTTTTTTCTGGTGCAAAATATGACCCCCGCAGACGCCTGGTTTAGGAGTTATAGCCATTTTAAGCTTTTGAAATTTTTTCTTTCTGGTGCGAAATATGACCCCCGCAGACGCCTAGTTTAGGAGTTATAGCCATTTTAAGGTTTTGAAATTTTTTTTTCTGGTGCAAAATATGACCCCCGCAGACGCCTAGTTTAGGAGTTATAGCCATTTTAAAGTTTTGAAATTTTTTTTTCTGGTGCAAAATATGACCCCCACAGACGCCTAGTTTAGGAGTTATAGCCATTTTAAGGTTTTGAAATTTTTTTTTCTGGTGCAAAATATGACCCCCGCAGACGCCTAGTTTAGGAGTTATAGCCATTTTAAGGTTTTGAAATTTTTTTTTTTTGGTGCAAAATATGACCCCCGCAGACGCCTAGTTTAGGAGTTATAGCCATTTTAAGGTTTTGAAATTTTTTTTTTTTTGGTGCAAAATATGACCCCCGCAGACGCCTAGTTTAGGAGTTATAGCCATTTTAAGGTTTTGAAATTTTTTTTTCTGGTGCAAAATATGACCCCCGCAGACGCCTAGTTTAGGAGTTATAGCCATTTTAAAGTTTTGAAATTTTTTTTTCTGGTGCAAAATATGACCCCCACAGACGCCTAGTTTAGGAGTTATAGCCATTTTAAGGTTTTGAAATTTTTTTTTCTGGTGCAAAATATGACCCCCGCAGACGCCTAGTTTAGGAGTTATAGCCATTTTAAGGTTTTGAAATTTTTTTTTTTTGGTGCAAAATATGACCCCCGCAGACGCCTAGTTTAGGAGTTATAGCCATTTTAAGGTTTTGAAATTTTTTTTTTTTTTGTGCAAAATATGACCCCCGCAGACGCCTAGTTTAGGAGTTATAGCCATTTTAAGGTTTTGAAATTTTTTTTTCTGGTGCAAGATATGACACCCGCAGACGCCTAGTTTAGGAGTTATAGCCATTTTAAGGTTTTGAAATTTTTTTTTCTGGTGCAAGATATGACCCCCGCAGACGCCTAGTTTAGGAGTTATAGCCATTTTAAGGTTTTGAAATTTTTTTTTCTGGTGCAAAATATGACACCCGCAGACGCCTAGCTTATGAGTTATAGCCATTTTAAGGTTTTGAAAATTTTTTTTTCTGGTGCATAATATGACTCCCGCTGACGCCTAGTTTAGGAGCTATAGCCATTTTAAGGTTTTGAAATTTCTTTTTTCTTGTGCAAAATATGACCCCCGCAGACGCCTAGTTTAGGAGTTATAGCCATTTTAAGGTTTTGAAATTTTTTTTTCTGGTGCAAAATATGACCCCCGCAGACGCCTGGTCTAGGAGTTATAGCCATTTTAAGGTCTTGAAATTTCTTTTTTCTTGTGCAAAATATGACCATCGCAGACGCCTAGTTTATGAGTTATAGCCATTTTAAGGTTTTGAAATTTTTTTTTCTGGTGCAAAATATGACCCCCGCAGACGCCTAGTTTAGGAGTTATAGCAATTTTAAGGTTTTGAAATTTCTTTTTTCTTGTGCAAAATATGACCCTCGCAGACGCCTAGTTTAGGAGCTATAGCCATTTTAAGGTTTTGAAAATTTTTTCTGGTGCAAAATATGACCCCCGCAGACGCCTAGTTTAGGAGTTACAGCCATTTTAAGGTTTTGAAATTTCTTTTTTCTTGTGCAAAGTATGACACTCGCAGACGCCTAGTTTAGGAGTTATAGCCATTTTAAGGTTTTGAAATTTTTTTTTCTGGTGCAAAATATGACCCCCGCAGACGCCTAGTTTAGGAGTTACAGCCATTTTAAGGTTTTGAAATTTCTTTTTTCTTGTGCAAAGTATGACACTCGCAGACGCCTAGTTTAGGAGTTATAGCCATTTTAAGGTTTTGAAATTTTTTTTTCTGGTGCATAATATGACTCCCGCTGACGCCTAGTTTAGGAGCTATAGCCATTTTAAGGTTTTGAAATTTCTTTTTTCTTGTGCAAAATATGACCCTCGCAGACGCCTAGTTTAGGAGCTATAGCCATTTTAAGGTTTTGAAAATTTTTTTTTTCTGGTGCAAAATATGACCCCCGCAGACGCCTAGTTTAGGAGTTATAGCCATTTTAAGGTTTTGAATTTTTTTTTTCTGGTGCAAAATATGGCCCCCGCAGACGCCTAGTTTAGGAGTTATAGCCATTTTAAGGTTTTGAAAATTTTTTTTCTGGTGCAAAATATAACCCCCGCAGACGCCTAGTTTAGGAGTTATAGCCATTTTAAGGTTTTGAATTTTTTTTTTCTGGTGCAAAATATGACGCCCGCAGACGACTAGTTTAGCCATTTTAAGGTTTTGAAAGTTTTTTTTCTGGTGCAAAATTTGACCCCCGCAGACGCCTAGTTTAGGAGCTATAGCCATTTTAAGGTTTTGAAAATTTTTTTTTTCTGGTGCAAAATATGACCCCCGCAGACGCCTAGTTTAGGAGTTATAGCCATTTTAAGGTTTTGAATTTTTTTTTTCTGGTGCAAAATATGACGCCCGCAGACGACTAGTTTAGCCATTTTAAGGTTTTGAAAGTTTTTTTTCTGGTGCAAAATTTGACCCCCGCAGACGCCTAGTTTAGGAGCTATAGCCATTTTAAGGTTTTGAAAATTTTTTTTTTCTGGTGCAAAATATGACCCCCGCAGACGCCTAGTTTAGGAGTTACAGCCATTTTAAGGTTTTGAAATTTCTTTTTTCTTGTGCAAAGTATGACACTCGCAGACGCCTAGTTTAGGAGTTATAGCCATTTTAAGGTTTTGAAATTTTTTTTTCTGGTGCATAATATGACTCCCGCTGACGCCTAGTTTAGGAGCTATAGCCATTTTAAGGTTTTGAAATTTCTTTTTTCTTGTGCAAAATATGACCCTCGCAGACGCCTAGTTTAGGAGCTATAGCCATTTTAAGGTTTTGAAAATTTTTTTTTTCTGGTGCAAAATATGACCCCCGCAGACGCCTAGTTTAGGAGTTACAGCCATTTTAAGGTTTTGAAATTTTTTTTTCTGGTGCAAAATATAACCCCCGCAGACGCCTAGTTTAGGAGTTATAGCCATTTTAAGGTTTTGAAATTTTTTTTTCTGGTGCAAAATATGACCCCCGCAGACGCCTAGTTTAGGAGTTATAGCCATTTTAAGGATTTGAAATTTTTTTTTTCTGGTGCAAAATTTGACCCCCGCAGACGCCTAGTTTAGGAGTTATAGCCATTTTAAGGTTTTGAATTTTTTTTTCTGGTGCAAAATATGGCCCCCGCAGACGCCTAGTTTAGGAGTTATAGCCATTTTAAGGTTTTGAATTTTTTTTTTTCTGGTGCAAAATATGACGCCCGCAGACGCCTAGTTTAGGAGTTATAGCCATTTTAAGGTTTTGAAATTTTTTTTTCTGGTGCAAAATATGACCCCCGCAGACGCCTAGTTTAGTTGTTATAGCCATTTTAAGGTTTTGAAATTTTTTTTTCTGGTACAAAATATGACCCCCGCATACGCCTAGTTTAGGAGTTATAGCCATTTTAAGGTTTTGAAAGTTTTTTTTCTGGTGCAAAATATGACCCCCGCAGACGCCTAGTTTAGGAGTTATAGCCATTTTAAGGTTTTGAAATTTCTTTTTTCTTGTGCAAAGTATGACACTCGCAGACGCCTAGTTTAGGAGTTATAGCCATTTTAAGGTTTTGAAAATTTTTTTTCTGGTGCAAAATATAACCCCCGCAGACGCCTAGTTTAGGAGTTATAGCCATTTTAAGGTTTTGAATTTTTTTTTTCTGGTGCAAAATATGACGCCCGCAGACGACTAGTTTAGCCATTTTAAGGTTTTGAAAGTTTTTTTTCTGGTGCAAAATTTGACCCCCGCAGACGCCTAGTTTAGGAGTTATAGCCATTTTAAGGTTTTGAATTTTTTTTTTCTGGTGCAAAATATGACGCCCGCAGACGACTAGTTTAGCCATTTTAAGGTTTTGAAAGTTTTTTTTCTGGTGCAAAATATGACCCCCGCAGACGCCTAGTTTAGGAGTTATAGCCATTTTAAGGTTTTGAAATTTTTTTTTCTGGTGCAAAATATAACCCCCGCAGACGCCTAGTTTAGGAGTTATAGCCATTTTAAGGTTTTGAAATTTTTTTTTTCTGGTGCAAAATATGACGCCCGCAGACGCCTATTTTAGGAGTTATAGCCATTTTAAGGTTTTGAAATTTTTTTTTCTGGTGCAAAATATGACCCCCGCAGACGCCTAGTTTAGTTGTTATAGCCATTTTAAGGTTTTGAAATTTTTTTTTCTGGTACAAAATATGACCCCCGCATACGCCTAGTTTAGGAGTTATAGCCATTTTAAGGTTTTGAAAGTTTTTTTTCTGGTGCAAAATATGACCCCCGCAGACGCCTAGTTTAGGAGTTATAGCCATTTTAAGGTTTTGAAATTTTTTTTTTCTGGTGCAAAATATGACCCCAACAGACGGCTAGTTTAGGAGTTATAGCCATTTTAAGGATTTGAAATTTTTTTTTTCTGGTGCAAAATTTGACCCCCGCAGACGCCTAGTTTAGGAGTTATAGCCATTTTAAGGTTTTGAAATTTCTTTTTTCTTGTGCAAAGTATAACACTCGCAGACGCCTAGTTTAGGAGTTACAGCCATTTTAAGGTTTTGAAATTTCTTTTTTCTTGTGCAAAGTAGGACACTCGCAGACGCCTAGTTTAGGAGTTATAGCCATTTTAAGGTTTTGAAATTTTTTTTTTCTGGTGCATAATTTGACTCCCGCTGACGCCTAGTTTAGGAGCTATAGCCATTTTAAGGTTTTGAAATTTCTTTTTTCTTGTGCAAAATAAGACCCTCGCAGACGCCTAGTTTAGGAGCTATAGCCATTTTAAGGTTTTGAAATTTCTTTTTTCTTGTGCAAAATATGACCATCGCAGACGCCTAGTTTAGGAGTTATAGCCATTTTAAGGTTTTGAAATTTTTTTTTTCTGGTGCATAATATGACTCCCGCTGACGCCTAGTTTAGGAGCTATAGCCATTTTAAGGTTTTGAAATTTTTTTTTTCTGGTGCAAAATATGACCCCAACAGACGGCTAGTTTAGGAGTTATAGCCATTTTAAGGATTTGAAATTTTTTTTTTCTGGTGCAAAATTTGACCCCCGCAGACGCCTAGTTTAGGAGTTATAGCCATTTTAAGGTTTTGAAATTTCTTTTTTCTTGTGCAAAGTATAACACTCGCAGACGCCTAGTTTAGGAGTTACAGCCATTTTAAGGTTTTGAAATTTCTTTTTTCTTGTGCAAAGTAGGACACTCGCAGACGCCTAGTTTAGGAGTTATAGCCATTTTAAGGTTTTGAAATTTTTTTTTTCTGGTGCATAATTTGACTCCCGCTGACGCCTAGTTTAGGAGCTATAGCCATTTTAAGGTTTTGAAATTTCTTTTTTCTTGTGCAAAATAAGACCCTCGCAGACGCCTAGTTTAGGAGCTATAGCCATTTTAAGGTTTTGAAATTTCTTTTTTCTTGTGCAAAATATGACCATCGCAGACGCCTAGTTTAGGAGTTATAGCCATTTTAAGGTTTTGAAATTTTTTTTTTCTGGTGCATAATATGACTCCCGCTGACGCCTAGTTTAGGAGCTATAGCCATTTTAAGGTTTTGAAATTTCTTTTTTCTTGTGCAAAATATGACCATCGCAGACGCCTAGTTTAGGAGTTATAGCCATTTTAAGGTTTTGAAATTTTTTTTTCTGGTACAAAATATGACCCCCGCATACGCCTAGTTTAGGAGTTATAGCCATTTTAAGGTTTTGAAAGTTTTTTTTCTGGTGCAAAATATGACCCCCGCAGACGCCTAGTTTAGGAGTTATAGCCATTTTAAGGTTTTGAAATTTTTTTTTTCTGGTGCAAAATATGACCCCAACAGACGGCTAGTTTAGGAGTTATAGCCATCTTAAGGATTTGAAATTTTTTTTTTCTGGTGCAAAATTTGACCCCCGCAGACGCCTAGTTTAGGAGTTATAGCCATTTTAAGGTTTTGAAATTTTTTTTTTTTGGTGCAAAATATGACCCCCGCAGACGCCTAGTTTAGGAGCTATAGCCATTTTAAGGTTTTGAAATTTCTTTTTTCTTGTGCAAAATAAGACCCTCGCAGACGCCTAGTTTAGGAGCTATAGCCATTTTAAGGTTTTGAAATTTCTTTTTTCTTGTGCAAAATATGACCATCGCAGACGCCTAGTTTAGGAGTTATAGCCATTTTAAGGTTTTGAAATTTTTTTTTTCTGGTGCATAATATGACTCCCGCTGACGCCTAGTTTAGGAGCTATAGCCATTTTAAGATTTTGAAATTTCTTTTTTCTTGTGCAAAATATGATCCCCGCAGACGCCTGGTCTAGGAGTTATAGCCATTTTAAGGTCTTGAAATTTCTTTTTTCTTGTGCAAAATATGACCATCGCAGGCGCCTAGTTTATGAGTTATAGCCATTTTAAGGTTTTGAAATTTTTTTTTCTGGTGCAAAATATGACCCCCGCAGACGCCTAGCTTAGGAGTTATAGCCATTTTAAGGTTTCGAAATTTTTTTTTCTGGTGCAAAATATGACCCCCGCAGACGCCTAGTTTAGGAGTTATAGCCATTTTAAGGTTTTGAAATTTTTTTTTCTGGTGCAAAATATGACCCCCGCAGACGCCTAGTTTAGGAGTTATAGCCATTTTAAGGTTTTGAAATTTTTTTTTTCTGGTGCAAAATATGACCCCCGCAGACGCCTAGTTTAGGAGTTATAGCCATTTTAAGGTTTTGAAATTTTTTTTTCTGGTGCATAATGTGACTTCCGCTGACGCCTAGTTTAGGAGATAAAGCCATTTTAAGGTTTGGAAATTTTTTATTCTGTTGCAAAATATGACCCCCGCAGACGCCTAGTTTAGGAGTTATAGCCATTTTAAGGTTTTGAAATTTTTTTTTCTGGTGCAAAATATGACCCCCGCAGACGCCTAGTTTAGGAGTTATAGCCATTTTAAGGTTTTGAAATTTTTTTTTTCTGGTGCAAAATATGACCCCCGCAGACGCCTAGTTTAGGAGTTATAGCCATTTTAAGGTTTTGAAATTTTTTTTTTCTGGTGCATAATTTGACTCCCGCTGACGCCTAGTTTAGGAGCTATAGCCATTTTAAGGTTTTGAAATTTCTTTTTTCTTGTGCAAAATAAGACCCTCGCAGACGCCTAGTTTAGGAGCTATAGCCATTTTAAGGTTTTGAAATTTCTTTTTTCTTGTGCAAAGTATAACACTCGCAGACGCCTAGTTTAGGAGTTACAGCCATTTTAAGGTTTTGAAATTTCTTTTTTCTTGTGCAAAGTAGGACACTCGCAGACGCCTAGTTTAGGAGTTATAGCCATTTTAAGGTTTTGAAATTTTTTTTTTCTGGTGCATAATTTGACTCCCGCTGACGCCTAGTTTAGGAGCTATAGCCATTTTAAGGTTTTGAAATTTCTTTTTTCTTGTGCAAAACAAGACCCTCGCAGACGCCTAGTTTAGGAGCTATAGCCATTTTAAGGTTTTGAAATTTTTTTTTCTGGTGCATAATGTGACTTCCGCTGACGCCTAGTTTAGGAGATAAAGCCATTTTAAGGTTTGGAAATTTTTTATTCTGTTGCAAAATATGACCCCCGCAGACGCCTAGTTTAGGAGTTATAGCCATTTTAAGGTTTTGAAATTTTTTTTTCTGGTGCAAAATATGACCCCCGCAGACGCCTAGTTTAGGAGTTATAGCCATTTTAAGGTTTTGAAATTTTTTTTTTCTGGTGCAAAATATGACCCCCGCAGACGCCTAGTTTAGGAGTTATAGCCATTTTAAGGTTTTGAAATTTTTTTTTTCTGGTGCATAATTTGACTCCCGCTGACGCCTAGTTTAGGAGCTATAGCCATTTTAAGGTTTTGAAATTTCTTTTTTCTTGTGCAAAATAAGACCCTCGCAGACGCCTAGTTTAGGAGCTATAGCCATTTTAAGGTTTTGAAATTTCTTTTTTCTTGTGCAAAGTATAACACTCGCAGACGCCTAGTTTAGGAGTTACAGCCATTTTAAGGTTTTGAAATTTCTTTTTTCTTGTGCAAAGTAGGACACTCGCAGACGCCTAGTTTAGGAGTTATAGCCATTTTAAGGTTTTGAAATTTTTTTTTTCTGGTGCATAATTTGACTCCCGCTGACGCCTAGTTTAGGAGCTATAGCCATTTTAAGGTTTTGAAATTTCTTTTTTCTTGTGCAAAATAAGACCCTCGCAGACGCCTAGTTTAGGAGCTATAGCCATTTTAAGGTTTTGAAATTTTTTTTTCTGGTGCATAATGTGACTTCCGCTGACGCCTAGTTTAGGAGATAAAGCCATTTTAAGGTTTGGAAATTTTTTATTCTGTTGCAAAATATGACCCCCGCAGACGCCTAGTTTAGGAGTTATAGCCATTTTAAGGTTTTGAAATTTTTTTTTCTGGTGCAAAATATGACCCCCGCAGACGCCTAGTTTAGGAGTTATAGCCATTTTAAGGTTTTGAAATTTTTTTTTTCTGGTGCATAATTTGACTCCCGCTGACGCCTAGTTTAGGAGCTATAGCCATTTTAAGGTTTTGAAATTTCTTTTTTCTTGTGCAAAATAAGACCCTCGCAGACGCCTAGTTTAGGAGCTATAGCCATTTTAAGGTTTTGAAATTTCTTTTTTCTTGTGCAAAGTATAACACTCGCAGACGCCTAGTTTAGGAGTTACAGCCATTTTAAGGTTTTGAAATTTCTTTTTTCTTGTGCAAAGTAGGACACTCGCAGACGCCTAGTTTAGGAGTTATAGCCATTTTAAGGTTTTGAAATTTTTTTTTTCTGGTGCATAATTTGACTCCCGCTGACGCCTAGTTTAGGAGCTATAGCCATTTTAAGGTTTTGAAATTTCTTTTTTCTTGTGCAAAATAAGACCCTCGCAGACGCCTAGTTTAGGAGCTATAGCCATTTTAAGGTTTTGAAATTTCTTTTTTCTTGTGCAAAATATGACCATCGCAGACGCCTAGTTTAGGAGTTATAGCCATTTTAAGGTTTTGAAATTTTTTTTTTCTGGTGCATAATATGACTCCCGCTGACGCCTAGTTTAGGAGCTATAGCCATTTTAAGATTTTGAAATTTCTTTTTTCTTGTGCAAAATATGATCCCCGCAGACGCCTGGTCTAGGAGTTATAGCCATTTTAAGGTCTTGAAATTTCTTTTTTCTTGTGCAAAATATGACCATCGCAGGCGCCTAGTTTATGAGTTATAGCCATTTTAAGGTTTTGAAATTTTTTTTTCTGGTGCAAAATATGACCCCCGCAGACGCCTAGCTTAGGAGTTATAGCCATTTTAAGGTTTCGAAATTTTTTTTTCTGGTGCAAAATATGACCCCCGCAGACGCCTAGTTTAGGAGTTATAGCCATTTTAAGGTTTTGAAATTTTTTTTTCTGGTGCAAAATATGACCCCCGCAGACGCCTAGTTTAGGAGTTATAGCCATTTTAAGGTTTTGAAATTTTTTTTTTCTGGTGCAAAATATGACCCCCGCAGACGCCTAGTTTAGGAGTTATAGCCATTTTAAGGTTTTGAAATTTTTTTTTCTGGTGCATAATGTGACTTCCGCTGACGCCTAGTTTAGGAGATAAAGCCATTTTAAGGTTTGGAAATTTTTTATTCTGTTGCAAAATATGACCCCCGCAGACGCCTAGTTTAGGAGTTATAGCCATTTTAAGGTTTTGAAATTTTTTTTTCTGGTGCAAAATATGACCCCCGCAGACGCCTAGTTTAGGAGTTATAGCCATTTTAAGGTTTTGAAATTTTTTTTTTCTGGTGCAAAATATGACCCCCGCAGACGCCTAGTTTAGGAGTTATAGCCATTTTAAGGTTTTGAAATTTTTTTTTCTGGTGCATAATGTGACTTCCGCTGACGCCTAGTTTAGGAGATAAAGCCATTTTAAGGTTTGGAAATTTTTTATTCTGTTGCAAAATATGACCCCCGCAGACGCCTAGTTTAGGAGTTATAGCCATTTTAAGGTTTTGAATTTTTTTTTTTCTGGTGCAAAATATGACCCCCGCAGACGCCTAGTTTAGAAGTTATATCCATTTTAAGGTTTTGGCATTTTTTTTTCTGGTGCAAAATATGACCCGCACAGACGCCTAGTTTAGGAGTTATAGCCACTTTAAGGTTTTGAAATTTTTTTTTCTGGTGCAAAATATGACCCCCGCAGACGCCTAGTTTAGGAGTTATAGCCATTTTAAGGTTTTGAAATTTTTTTTTCTGGTGCAAAATATGACCCCCGCAGACGCCTAGTTTAGGAGTTATAGCCATTTTAAGGTTTTGAAATTTTTTTTTCTGGTGCAAAATATGACCCCCGCAGACGCCTCTTTTAGGAGTTATAGCCATTTTAAGGTTTTGAAATTTTTTTTTCTGGTGCAAAATATGACCCGCAAAGACGCCTAGTTTAGGAGTTATAGCCATTTTAAGGTTTTGAAATTTTTTTTCTGGTGCAAAATATGACCCCCGCAGACGCCTAGTTTAGGAGTTATAGCCATTTTAAGGTTTTGAATTTTTTTTTTTCTGGTGCAAAATATGACCCCCGCAGACGCCTAGTTTAGAAGTTATATCCATTTTAAGGTTTTGACATTTTTTTTTCTGGTGCAAAATATGACCCGCACAGACGCCTAGTTTAGGAGTTATAGCCATTTTAAGGTTTTGAAATTTTTTTTTCTGGTGCAAAATATGACCCGCAAAGACGCCTAGTTTAGGAGTTATAGCCGTTTTAAGGTTTTGAAATTTTTTTTCTGGTGCAAAATATGACCGCCGCAGACGCCTAGTTTAGGAGTTATAGCCATTTTAAGGTTTTGAAACTTTTTTTTCTGGTGCAAAATATGACCCCCGCAGACGCCTCTTTTAGGAGTTATAGCCATTTTAAGGTTTTGAAATTTTTTTTTCTGGTGCAAAATATGACCCCCGCAGACGCCTAGTTTAGGAGTTATAGCCATTTTAAGGTTTTGAAATTTTTTTTTCTGGTGCAAAATATGACCCCCGCAGACGCCTAGTTTAGGAGTTATAGCCATTTTAAGGTTTTGAAATTTTTTTTTCTGGTGCAAAATATGACCCCCGCAGACTCCTAGTTTAGGAGTTATAGCCATTTTAAGGTTTTGAAATTTTTTTTTCTGGTGCAAAATATGACCCCCGCAGACGCCTCTTTTAGGAGTTATAGCCATTTTAAGGTTTTGAAATTTTTTTTTCTGGTGCAAAATATGACCCGCAAAGACGCCTAGTTTAGGAGTTATAGCCGTTTTAAGGTTTTGAAATTTTTTTTCTGGTGCAAAATATGACCGCCGCAGACGCCTAGTTTAGGAGTTATAGCCATTTTAAGGTTTTGAAACTTTTTTTTCTGGTGCAAAATATGACCCCCGCAGACGCCTCTTTTAGGAGTTATAGCCATTTTAAGGTTTTGAAATTTTTTTTTCTGGTGCAAAATATGACCCCCGCAGACGCCTAGTTTAGGAGTTATAGCCATTTTAAGGTTTTGAAATTTTTTTTTCTGGTGCAAAATATGACCCCCGCAGACGCCTAGTTTAGGAGTTATAGCCATTTTAAGGTTTTGAAATTTTTTTTTCTGGTGCAAAATATGACCCCCGCAGACTCCTAGTTTAGGAGTTATAGCCATTTTAAGGTTTTGAAATTTTTTTTTCTGGTGCAAAATATGACCCCCGCAGACGCCTCTTTTAGGAGTTATAGCCATTTTAAGGTTTTGAAATTTTTTTTTCTGGTGCAAAATATGACCCGCAAAGACGCCTAGTTTAGGAGTTATAGCCGTTTTAAGGTTTTGAAATTTTTTTTCTGGTGCAAAATATGACCGCCGCAGACGCCTAGTTTAGGAGTTATAGCCATTTTAAGGTTTTGAAACTTTTTTTTCTGGTGCAAAATATGACCCCCGCAGACGCCTCTTTTAGGAGTTATAGCCATTTTAAGGTTTTGAAATTTTTTTTTCTGGTGCAAAATATGACCCCCGCAGACGCCTAGTTTAGGAGTTATAGCCATTTTAAGGTTTTGAAATTTTTTTTCTGGTGCAAAATATGATCGCCGCAGACGCCTAGTTTAGGAGTTATAGCCATTTTAAGGTTTTGAATTTTTTTTTTCTGGTGCAAAATATGACCCGCGCAGACGCCTAGTTTAGGAGTTATAGCCATTTTAAGGTTTTGAAATTTTTTTTTCTGGTGCAAAATATGACCCGCAAAGACGCCTAGTTTAGGAGTTATAGCCATTTTAAGGTTTTGAAATTTTTTTTCTGGTGCAAAATATGACCGCCGCAGACGCCTAGTTTAGGAGTTATAGCCATTTTAAGGTTTTGAAATTTTTTTTTCTGGTGCAAAATATGACCCCCGCAGACGCCTCTTTTAGGAGTTATAGCCATTTTAAGGTTTTGAAATTTTTTTTTCTGGTGCAAAATATGACCCGCAAAGACGCCTAGTTTAGGAGTTATAGCCATTTTAAGGTTTTGAAATTTTTTTTCTGGTGCAAAATATGACCCCCGCAGACGCCTAGTTTAGGAGTTATAGCCATTTTAAGGTTTTGAATTTTTTTTTTCTGGTGCAAAATATGACCCCCGCAGACGCCTAGTTTAGGAGTTATAGCCATTTGAAGGTTTTAAATTTTTTTTTTCTGGTGCAAAATATGACCCGCGCAGACGCCTAGTTTAGGAGTTATAGCCATTTTAAGGTTTTGAAATTTTTTTTTCTGGTGCAAAATATGATCCCTGCAGACGCCTAGTTTAGAAGTTATAGCCATTTTAAGGTTTTGAATTTTTTTTTTTTCTGGTGCAAAATATGACGCCCGCAGACGCCTAGTTTAGGAGTTATAGCCATTTTAAGGTTTTGAAATTTTTTTTTCTGGTGCAAAATATGACCCGCAAAGACGCCTAGTTTAGGAGTTATAGCCATTTTAAGGTTTTGAAATTTTTTTTCTGGTGCAAAATATGACCGCCGCAGACGCCTAGTTTAGGAGTTATAGCCATTTTAAGGTTTTGAATTTTTTTTTTTCTGGTGCAAAATATGACCCCCGCAGACGCCTAGTTTAGAAGTTATATCCATTTTAAGGTTTTGACATTTTTTTTTCTGGTGCAAAATATGAACCGCACAGACGCCTAGTTTAGGAGTTATAGCCATTTTAAGGTTTTGAAATTTTTTTTCTGGTGCAAAATATGACCCCCGCAGGCGCCTAGTTTAGGAGTTATAGCCATTTTAAGGTTTTGAATTTTTTTTTTTCTGGTGCAAAATATGACGCCCGCAGACGCCTAGTTTAGGAGTTATAGCCATTTTAAGGTTTTGAAATTTTTTTTTCTGGTGCAAAATATGACCCGCAAAGACGCCTAGTTTAGGAGTTATAGCCATTTTAAGGTTTTGAAATTTTTTTTCTGGTGCAAAATATGACCCCCGCAGACGCCTAGTTTAGAAGTTATAGCCATTTTAAGGTTTTGAAATTTTTTTTTCTGGTGCAAAATATGACCCCCGCAGACGCCTAGTTTAGGAGTTATAGCCATTTTAAGGTTTTGAAATTTTTTTTTCTGGTGCAAAATATGACCCCCGCAGACGCCTAGTTTAGGAGATATAGCCATTTTAAGGTTTTGAAATTTTTTTTTCTGGTGCAAAATATGACCCCGCAGACGCCTCTTTTAGGAGTTATAGCCATTTTAAGGTTTTGAATTTTTTTTTCTGGTGCAAAATATGACCCGCGCAGACGCCTAGTTTAGGAGTTATAGCCATTTTAAGGTTTTGAATTTTTTTTTTTTCTGGTGCAAAATATGACCCCCGCAGACGCCTCTTTTAGGAGTTATAGCCATTTTAAGGTTTTGAAATTTTTTTTTCTGGTGCAAAATATGACCCCCGCAGACGCCTAGTTTAGGAGTTATAGCCATTTTAAGGTTTTGAAATTTTTTTTTCTGGTGCAAAATATGACCCCCGCAGACGCCTAGTTTAGGAGTTATAGCCATTTTAAGGTTTTGAAATTTTTTTTTCTGGTGCAAAATATGACCGCCGCAGACGCCTAGTTTAGGAGTTATAGCCATTTTAAGGTTTTGAATTTTTTTTTCCTGGTGCAAAATATGACCCGCGCAGACGCCTAGTTTAGGAGTTATAGCCATTTTAAGGTTTTGAATTTTTTTTTTTCTGTTGCAAAATATGACCCCCGCAGACGCCTAGTTTAGGAGTTATAGCCATTTGAAGGTTTTGAATTTTTTTTTTCTGGTGCAAAATATGACGCCCGCAGACGCCTAGTTTAGGAGGTATAGCCATTTTAAGGTTTTGAAATTTTTTTTTCTGGTGCAAAATATGACCCCCGCAGACGCCTAGTTTAGGAGTTATAGCCTTTTTAAGGTTTTGAAATTTTTTTTTCTGGTGCAAAATATGACCCCCGCAGACGCCTAGTTTAGGAGTTATAGCCATTTTAAGGTTTTGAATTTTTTTTTTCTGGTGCAAAATATGACCCCCGCAGACGCCTAGTTTAGGAGTTATAGCCATTTTAAGGTTTTGAATTTTTTTTTTCTGGTGCAAAATATGACGCCCGCAGACGCCTAGTTTAGGAGGTATAGCCATTTTAAGGTTTTGAAATTTTTTTTTCTGGTGCAAAATATGACCCCCGCAGACGCCTAGTTTAGGAGTTATAGCCATTTTAAGGTTTTGAAATTTTTTTTTTCTGGTGCAAAATATGACCCCGCACATGCCTAGTTTAGGAGTTATAGCCATTTTAAGGTTTTGAAATTTTTTTTTCTGGTGCAAAATATGACCCCCGCAGACGCCTAGTTTAGGAGTTATAGCCATTTTAAGGTTTTGAATTTTTTTTTCTGGTGCAAAATATGACCCGCGCAGCCGCCTAGTTTAGGAGTTATAGCCATTTTAAGGTTTTGAAATTTTTTTTTCTGGTGCAAAATATGACCTCCGCAGACGCCTCTTCTAGGAGTTATAGCCATTTTAAGGTTTTGAATTTTTTTTTTCTGGTGCAAAATATGACCCGCGTAGACGCCTAGTTTAGGAGTTATAGCCATTTTAAGGTTTTGAAATTTTTTTTTCTGGTGCAAAATATGACCCCCGCAGACGCCTAGTTTAGGAGTTATAGCCATTTTAAGGTTTTGAATTTTTTTTTTTCTGGTGCAAAATATGATGCCTAGTTTAGGAGTTATAGCCATTTTAAGGTTTTGAAATTTTTTTTTCTGGTGCAAAATATGACCCCCGCAGACGCCTAGTTTAGGAGTTATAGCCATTTTAAGGTTTTGAAATTTTTTTTTTCTGGTGCAAAATATGACACCCGCAGACGCCTAGTTTAGGAGTTATAGCCATTTTAAGGTTTTGAAATTTATTTTTCTGGTGCAAAATATGACCCCCGCAGCCGCCAAGTTTAGGAGTTATAGCCATTTTAAGGTTTTGAAATTTTTTTTTTCTGGTGCAAAATATGACCCCCGCAGACGCCTAGTTTAGGAGTTATAGCCATTTTAAGGTTTTGAAATTTTTTTTTCTGGTGCAAAATATGACCCCCGCAGACGCCTAGTTTAGGAGTTATAGCCATTTTAAGGTTTTGAAATTTTTTTTTCTCGTGCAAAATATGACCCCCGCAGACGCCTAGTTTAGGAGTTATAGCCGTTTTAAGTTTTTGAAATTTTTTTTTCTGGTGCAAAATATGACCCCCTCAGACGCCTAGTTTAGGAGTTATAGCCATTTTAAGGTTTTGAAATTTTTTTTTTCTGGTGCAAAATATGACCCCCGCAGACGCCTAGTTTAGGAGTTATAGCCATTTTAAGGTTTTGAATTTTTTTTTTCTGGTGCAAAATATGACCCCCGCAGACGCCTAGTTTAGGAGTTATAGCCATTTTAAGGTTTCGAAATTTTTTTTTCTGGTGCATAATGTGACTTCCGCTGACGCCTAGTTTAGGAGATAAAGACATTTTAAGGTTTGGAAATTTTTTATTCTGTTGCAAAAAATGACCCCCGCAGACGCCTAGTTTTGGAGTTATAACCATTTTAAGGTTTTGAAAATTTTTTTTTTCTGGTGCAAAATATAACCCCCGCAGACGCCTAGTTTAGGAGTTATAGCCATTTTAAGGTTTTGAAATTTTTTTTTCTGGTGCAAAATATGACCCCCGCAGACGCCTAGTTTAGGAGTTATAGCCATTTTAAGGTTTTGAAATTTTTTTTTTCTGGTGCAAAATATGACCCACGCAGACGCCTAGTTTAGGAGTTATAGCCATTTTAAGGTTTTGAATTTTTTTTTTCTGGTGCAAAATATGACCCCCGCAGACGCCTAGTTTAGGAGTTATAGCCATTTTAAGGTTTTGAAATTTTTTTTTCTGGTGCAAAATATGACCCCCGCAGACGCCTGGTTTAGGAGTTATAGCCATTTTAATGTTTTGAAATTTTTTTTTTCTCGTGCAAAATATGACCCCCGCAGACGCCTAGTTTAGGAGTTATAGCCATTTTAAGGTTTTGAAATTTTTTTTTCTGGTGCAAAATATGACCCACGCAGACGCCTAGTTTAGGAGTTATAGCCATTTTAAGGTTTTGAAATTTTTTTTTCTGGTGCAAAATATGACCCCCGCAGACGCCTAGTTTAGGAGTTATAGCCATTTTAAGGTTTTGAAATTTTTTTTTTCTGGTGCAAAATATGACACCCGCAGACGCCTAGTTTAGGAGTTATAGCCATTTTAAGGTTTTGAAATTTATTTTTCTGGTGCAAAATATGACCCCCGCAGCCGCCAAGTTTAGGAGTTATAGCCATTTTAAGGTTTTGAAATTTTTTTTTTCTGGTGCAAAATATGACCCCCGCAGACGCCTAGTTTAGGAGTTATAGCCATTTTAAGGTTTTGAAATTTTTTTTTTCTGGTGCAAAATATGACCCGCAGACGCCTAGTTTAGGAGTTATAGCCATTTTAAGGTTTTGAAATTTTTTTTTCTGGTGCAAAATATGACCCCCGCAGACGCCTAGTTTAGGAGTTATAGCCATTTTAAGGTTTTGAAATTTTTTTTTCTCGTGCAAAATATGACCCCCGCAGACGCCTAGTTTAGGAGTTATAGCCGTTTTAAGTTTTTGAAATTTTTTTTTCTGGTGCAAAATATGACCCCCTCAGACGCCTAGTTTAGGAGTTATAGCCATTTTAAGGTTTTGAAATTTTTTTTTTCTGGTGCAAAATATGACCCCCGCAGACGCCTAGTTTAGGAGTTATAGCCATTTTAAGGTTTTGAATTTTTTTTTTCTGGTGCAAAATATGACCCCCGCAGACGCCTAGTTTAGGAGTTATAGCCATTTTAAGGTTTCGAAATTTTTTTTTCTGGTGCATAATGTGACTTCCGCTGACGCCTAGTTTAGGAGATAAAGACATTTTAAGGTTTGGAAATTTTTTATTCTGTTGCAAAAAATGACCCCCGCAGACGCCTAGTTTTGGAGTTATAACCATTTTAAGGTTTTGAAAATTTTTTTTTTCTGGTGCAAAATATAACCCCCGCAGACGCCTAGTTTAGGAGTTATAGCCATTTTAAGGTTTTGAAATTTTTTTTTCTGGTGCAAAATATGACCCCCGCAGACGCCTAGTTTAGGAGTTATAGCCATTTTAAGGTTTTGAAATTTTTTTTTTCTGGTGCAAAATATGACCCACGCAGACGCCTAGTTTAGGAGTTATAGCCATTTTAAGGTTTTGAATTTTTTTTTTCTGGTGCAAAATATGACCCCCGCAGACGCCTAGTTTAGGAGTTATAGCCATTTTAAGGTTTTGAAATTTTTTTTTCTGGTGCAAAATATGACCCCCGCAGACGCCTGGTTTAGGAGTTATAGCCATTTTAATGTTTTGAAATTTTTTTTTTCTCGTGCAAAATATGACCCCCGCAGACTCCTAGTTTAGGAGTTATAGCCATTTTAAGGTTTTGAAATTTTTTTTTCTGGTGCAAAATATGACCCACGCAGACGCCTAGTTTAGGAGTTATAGCCATTTTAAGGTTTTGAAATTTTTTTTTCTGGTGCAAAATATGACCCCCGCAGACGCCTAGTTTAGGAGTTATAGCCATTTTAAGGTTTTGAAATTTTTTTTTCTGGTGCAAAATATGACCCCCGCAGACGCCTAGTTTAGGAGTTATAGCCATTTTAAGGTTTTGAAATTTTTTTTTTCTGCTGCAAAATATGACCCCCGCAGACGCCTAGTTTAGGAGTTATAGCCATTTTAAGGTTTTGAAATTTTTTTTTTTGGTGCAAAATATGACCCCCGCAGACGCATAGTTTAGGAGTTATAGCCATTTTAAGGTTTTGAAATTTTTTTTTCTGGTGCAAAATATGACCCCCGCAGACGCCTAGTTTAAGAGTTATAGCCATTTTAAGGTTTTGAAATTTTTTTTTCTGGTGCAAAATATGACCCCCGCAGACGACTAGTTTAGGAGTTATAGCCATTTTAAGGTTTTGAAATTTTTTTTTCTGGTGCAAAATATGACCCCCGCAGACGCCTAGTTTAGGAATTATAGCCATTTTAAGGTTTTGAAATTTTTTTTTCTGGTGCAAAATATGACCCCCGCAGACGCCTAGTTTAGGAGTTATAGCCATTTTAAGGTTTTGAAATTTTTTTTTTCTGGTGCAAAATATGACCCCCGCAGACGCCTACTTTAGGAGTTATAGCCATTTTAAGGTTTTGAAATTTTTTTTTTCTGCTGCAAAATATGACCCCCGCAGACGCCTGGTTTAGGAGTTATAGCCATTTTAAGGTTTTGAAATTTTTTTTTTCTGGTGCAAAATATGACCCCCGCAGACGCCTAGTTTAGGAGTTATAGCCATTTTAAGGTTTTAAAATTTTTTTTTTCTGGTGCAAAATATGACCCCCGCAGACGCCTAGTTTAGGAGTTATAGCCATTTTAAGGTTTTGAAATTTTTTTTTCTGGTGCAAAATATGACCCCCGCAGACGCCTAGTTTAGGAGTTATAGCCATTTTAAGGTTTTGAAATTTTTTTTTTCTGCTGCAAAATATGACCCCCGCAGACGCCTAGTTTAGGAGTTATAGCCATTTTAAGGTTTTGAAATTTTTTTTTCTGGTGCAAAATAGGACCCCCGCAGACGCCTAGTTTAGGAGTTATAGCCATTTTAAGGTTTTGAATTTTTTTTTTTCTGGTGCAAAATATGACCCCCGCAGACGCCTAGTTTATGAGTTATAGCCATTTTAAGGTTTTGAAATTTTTTTTTCTGGTGCAAAATATGACCCCCGCAGACGACTAGTTTAGGAGTTATAGCCATTTTAAGGTTTTGAAATTTTTTTTTCTGGTGCAAAATATGACCCCCGCAGACGCCTAGTTTAGGAGTTATAGCCATTTTAAGGTTTTGAAATTTTTTTTTTCTGGTGCAAAATATGTCCCCCGCAGACGCCTAGTTTAGGAGTTATAGCCATTTTAAGGTTTTGAAATTTTTTTTTCTGCTGCAAAATATGACGCCCGCAGACGCCTAGTTTAGGAGTTATAGCCATTTTAAGGTTTTAAAATTTTTTTTTTTCTGGTGCAAAATATGACCCCCGCAGACGCCTGGTTTAGGAGTTATAGCCATTTTAAGGTTTTGAAATTTTTTTTTCTGGTGCAAAATATGACCCCCGCTGACGCCTGGTTTAGGAGTTATAGCCATTTTAAGGTTTTGAAATTTTTTTTTCTGGTGCAAAATATGACCCCCGCAAACGCCTAGTTTAGGAGTTATAGCCATTTTAAGGTTTTGAAATTTTTTTTTCTGGTGCAAAATATGACCCCCGCAGACGCCTAGTTTAGGAGTTATAGCCATTTTAAGGTTTTGAAACTTTTTTTTCTGGTGCAAAATATGATCCCCGCAGACGCCTAGTTTAGGAGTTATAGCCATTTTAAGGTTTTGAATTTTTTTTTTCTGGTGCAAAATATGACCCCCGCAGACGCCTAGTTTAGGAGTTATAGCCATTTTAAGGTTTTGAAATTTTTTTTTCTGGTGCAAAATATGACCCCCGCAGACGCCTAGTTTAGGAGTTATAGCCATTTTAAGGTTTTGAAATTTTTTTTTCTGGTGCAAAATATGACCCCCGCAGACGACTAGTTTAGGAGTTATAGCCATTTTAAGGTTTTGAAATTTTTTTTTCTGGTGCAAAATATGACCCCCGCAGACGCCTAGTTTAGGAGTTATAGCCATTTTAAGGTTTTGAAATTTTTTTTTTCTGGTGCAAAATATGTCCCCCGCAGACGCCTAGTTTAGGAGTTATAGCCATTTTAAGGTTTTGAAATTTTTTTTTCTGCTGCAAAATATGACGCCCGCAGACGCCTAGTTTAGGAGTTATAGCCATTTTAAGGTTTTAAAATTTTTTTTTTTCTGGTGCAAAATATGACCCCCGCAGACGCCTGGTTTAGGAGTTATAGCCATTTTAAGGTTTTGAAATTTTTTTTTCTGGTGCAAAATATGACCCCCGCTGACGCCTGGTTTAGGAGTTATAGCCATTTTAAGGTTTTGAAATTTTTTTTTCTGGTGCAAAATATGACCCCCGCAAACGCCTAGTTTAGGAGTTATAGCCATTTTAAGGTTTTGAAATTTTTTTTTCTGGTGCAAAATATGACCCCCGCAGACGCCTAGTTTAGGAGTTATAGCCATTTTAAGGTTTTGAAACTTTTTTTTCTGGTGCAAAATATGATCCCCGCAGACGCCTAGTTTAGGAGTTATAGCCATTTTAAGGTTTTGAAATTTTTTTTTGTGGTGCAAAATATGACCCCAGCAGACGCCTAGTTTAGGAGTTATAGCCATTTTAAGGTTTTGAAATTTTTTTTTCTGGTGCAAAAAATGACCCCCGCAGACGCCTAGTTTAGGAGTTATAGCCATTTTAAGGTTTTGAAATTTTTTTTTCTGGTGCAAAATATGACCCCCGCTGACGCATAGTTTAGCAGTTATAGCCATTTTAAGGTTTTGAAATTTTTTTTTCAGGTGCAAAATATGACCCCCGCAGACGCCTAGTTTAGGAGTTATAGCCATTTTAAGGTTTTGCAGTTTTTTTTTCTGGTGCAACATTTGACCCCCGCAGACGACTAGTTTAGGAGTTATAGCCATTTTAAGGTTTTGAAATTTTTTTTTCTGGTGCAAAATATGACCCCCGCAGACGCCTGGTTTAGGAGTTATAGCCATTTTAAGGTTTTGAAATTTTTTTTTTCTGGTGCAAAATATGACCCCCGCAGACGACTAGTTTAGGAGTTATAGCCATTTTAAGGTTTTGAAATTTTTTTTTCTGGTGCAAAATATGACCCCCGCAGACGCCTGGTTTAGGAGTTATAGCCATTTTAAGGTTTTGAAATTTTTTTTTTCTGCTGCAAAATATGACCCCCGCAGACGCCTAGTTTAGGAGTTATAGCCATTTTAAGGTTTTGAAATTTTTTTTTTCTGGTGCAAAATATGACCCCCGCAGACGCCTAGTTTAGGAGTTATAGCCATTTTAAGGTTTTGAAATTTTTTTTTCTAGTGCAAAATATGACCCCCGCAGACGCCTAGTTTAGGAGTTATAGCCATTTTAAGGTTTTGAAATTTTTTTTCTGGTGCAAAATATGACCCCCGCAGACGCCTAGTTTAGGAGTTATAGCCATTTTAAGGTTTTGAAATTTTTTTTTCTGGTGCAAAATATGACCCCCGCTGACGCATAGTTTAGCAGTTATAGCCATTTTAAGGTTTTGAAATTTTTTTTTCAGGTGCAAATATGACCCCCGCAGACGCCTAGTTTAGGAGTTATAGCCATTTTAAGGTTTTGAAATTTTTTTTTCTGGTGCAAAATATGACCCCCGCAGACGCCTAGTTTAGGAGTTATAGCCATTTTAAGGTTTTGAAATTTTTTTTTTCTGGTGCAAAATATGACCCCCGCAGACGCCTGGTTTAGGAGTTATAGCCATTTTAAGGTTTTGAAATTTTTTTTTCTGGTGCAAAATATGACCCCCGCAGACGCCTAGTTTAGGAGTTATAGCCATTTTAAGGTTTTGAAATTTTTTTTTCTGGTGCAAAATATGACCCCCGCAGACGCCTAGTTTAGGAGTTATAGCCATTTTAAGGTTTTGAAATTTTTTTTTCTGGTGCAAAATATGACCCCCGCAGACGCCTAGTTTAGGAGTTATAGCCATTTTAAGGTTTTGCAATTTTTTTTTCTGGTGCAAAATATGACCCCCGCAGACGCCTAGTTTAGGAGTTATAGCCATTTTAAGGTTTTGAAATTTTTTTTTCTGGTGCAAAATATGACCCCCGCAGACGCCTAGTTTAGGAGTTATAGCCATTTTAAGGTTTTGAAATTTTTTTTTCTGGTGCAAAATATGACCCCCGCAGACGCCTAGTTTAGGAGTTATAGCCATTTTAAGGTTTTGAAATTTTTTTTTTTTGGTGCAAAATATGACCCCCGCAGACGCCTAGTTTAGGAGTCATAGCCATTTTAAGGTTTTGAAATTTTTTTTCTGGTGCAAAATATGACCCCCGCAGACGCCTAGTTTAGGAGTTATAGCCATTTGAAGGTTTTGAAATTTTTTTTTCTGGTGCAAAATATGACCCCCGCAGACGCCTAGTTTAGGAGTTATAGCCATTTTAAGGTTTTGCAATTTTTTTTTCTGGTGCAAAATATGACCCCCGCAGACGCCTAGTTTAGGAGTTATAGCCATTTTAAGGTTTTGAAATTTTTTTTTCTGGTGCAAAATATGACCCCCGCAGACGCCTAGTTTAGGAGTTATAGCCATTTTAAGGTTTTGAAATTTTTTTTTCTGGTGCAAAATATGACCCCCGCAGACGCCTAGTTTAGGAGTTATAGCCATTTTAAGGTTTTGAAATTTTTTTTTCTGGTGCAAAATATGACCCCCGCAGACGCCTAGTTTAGGAGTTATAGCCATTTTAAGGTTTTGCAATTTTTTTTTCTGGTGCAAAATATGACCCCCGCAGACGCCTAGTTTAGGAGTTATAGCCATTTTAAGGTTTTGAAATTTTTTTTTCTGGTGCAAAATATGACCCCCGCAGACGCCTAGTTTAGGAGTTATAGCCATTTTAAGGTTTTGAAATTTTTTTTTCTGGTGCAAAATATGACCCCCGCAGACGCCTAGTTTAGGAGTTATAGCCATTTTAAGGTTTTGAAATTTTTTTTTTTTGGTGCAAAATATGACCCCCGCAGACGCCTAGTTTAGGAGTCATAGCCATTTTAAGGTTTTGAAATTTTTTTTCTGGTGCAAAATATGACCCCCGCAGACGCCTAGTTTAGGAGTTATAGCCATTTGAAGGTTTTGAAATTTTTTTTTCTGGTGCAAAATATGACCCCCGCAGACGCCTAGTTTAGGAGTTATAGCCATTTTAAGGTTTTGCAATTTTTTTTTCTGGTGCAAAATATGACCCCCGCAGACGCCTAGTTTAGGAGTTATAGCCATTTTAAGGTTTTGGAATTTTTTTTTCTGGTGCAAAATATGACCCCCGCAGACGCCTAGTTTAGGAGTTATAGCTATTTTAAGGTTTTGAAATTTTTTTTTCTGGTGCAAAATATGAACCCCGCAGGCGCCTAGTTTAGGAGTTATAGCCATTTTAAGGTTTTGAAATTTTTTTTTTTTTGTGCAAAATATGACCCCCGCAGACGCCTAGTTTAGGAGTTATAGCCATTTTAAGGTTTTGAAATTTTTTTTTCTGGTGCAAAATATGACCCCCGCAGACGCCTAGTTTAGGAGTTATAGCCATTTTAAGGTTTTGCAATTTTTTTTTCTGGTGCAAAATATGACCCCCGCAGACGCCTAGTTTAGGAGTTATAGCCATTTTAAGGTTTTGAAATTTTTTTTTCTGGTGCAAAATATGACCCCCGCAGACGCCTAGTTGAGGAGTTATAGCCATTTTAAGGTATTGAAATTTTTTTTTCTGGTGCAAAATATGACCCCCGCAGACGCCTAGTTTAGGAGTTATAGCCATTTTAAGGTTTTGAAATTTTTTTTTTTTGGTGCAAAATATGACCCCCGCAGACGCCTAGTTTAGGAGTCATAGCCATTTTAAGGTTTTGAAATTTTTTTTCTGGTGCAAAATATGACCCCCGCAGACGCCTAGTTTAGGAGTTATAGCCATTTTAAGGTTTTGGAATTTTTTTTTCTGGTGCAAAATATGACCCCCGCAGACGCCTAGTTTAGGAGTTATAGCTATTTTAAGGTTTTGAAATTTTTTTTTCTGGTGCAAAATATGAACCCCGCAGGCGCCTAGTTTAGGAGTTATAGCCATTTTAAGGTTTTGAAATTTTTTTTTTTTTGTGCAAAATATGACCCCCGCAGACGCCTAGTTTAGGAGTCATAGCCATTTTAAGGTTTTGAAATTTTTTTTTCTGGTGCAAAATATGACCCCCGCAGACGCCTAGTTTAGGAGTTATAGCCATTTTAAGGTTTTGCAATTTTTTTTTCTGGTGCAAAATATGACCCCCGCAGACGCCTAGTTTAGGAGTTATAGCCATTTTAAGGTTTTGAAATTTTTTTTTCTGGTGCAAAATATGACCCCCGCAGACGCCTAGTTTAGGAGTTATAGCCATTTTAAGGTTTTGAAATTTTTTTTTCTGGTGCAAAATATGACCCCCGCAGACGCCTAGTTGAGGAGTTATAGCCATTTTAAGGTTTTGCAATTTTTTTTTCTGGTGCAAAATATGACCCCCGCAGACGCCTAGTTTAGGAGTTATAGCCATTTTAAGGTTTTGAAATTTTTTTTTCTGGTGCAAAATATGACCCCCGCAGACGCCTAGTTTAGGAGTTATAGCCATTTTAAGGTTTTGAAATTTTTTTTTCTGGTGCAAAATATGACCCCCGCAGACGCCTAGTTGAGGAGTTATAGCCATTTTAAGGTATTGAAATTTTTTTTTCTGGTGCAAAATATGACCCCCGCAGACGCCTAGTTTAGGAGTTATAGCCATTTTAAGGTTTTGAAATTTTTTTTTTTTGGTGCAAAATATGACCCCCGCAGACGCCTAGTTTAGGAGTCATAGCCATTTTAAGGTTTTGAAATTTTTTTTCTGGTGCAAAATATGACCCCCGCAGACGCCTAGTTTAGGAGTTATAGCCATTTGAAGGTTTTGAAATTTTTTTTTCTGGTGCAAAATATGACCCCCGCAGACGCCTAGTTTAGGAGTTATAGCCATTTTAAGGTTTTGAAATTTTTTTTTCTGGTGCAAAATATGACCCCCGCAGACGCCTAGTTTAGGAGTTATAGCCATTTTAAGGTTTTGAAATTTTTTTTTCTGGTGCAAAATATGACCCCCGCAGACGCCTAGTTTAGGAGTTATAGCCATTTTAAGGTTTTGAAATTTTTTTTTTTTGGTGCAAAATATGACCCCCGCAGACGCCTAGTTTAGGAGTTATAGCTATTTTAAGGTTTTGAAATTTTTTTTTTTGGTGCAAAATATGACCCCCGCAGACGCCTAGTTTAGGAGTTATAGCCATTTTAAGCTTTTGAAATTTTTTTTTCTGGTGCAAAATATGACCCCCGCAGACGCCTAGTTTAGGAGTTAGAGCCATTTGAAGTTTTTGAAATTTTTTTTTCTGGTGCAAAATATGACCCCCGCAGACGCCTAGTTTAGGAGTTATAGCCATTTGAAGGTTTTGAAATTTTTTTTTCTGGTGCAAAGTATGACCCCCGCAGACGCCTAGTTTAGGAGTTATAGCCATTTGAAGGTTTTGAAATTTTTTTTTCTGGTGCAAAATATGACCCCCGCAGACGCCTAGTTTAGGAGTTATAGCCATTTTAAGGTTTTGAAATTTTTTTTTCTGGTGCAAAATATGACCCCCGCAGACGCCTAGTTTAGGAGTTATAGCCATTTTAAGGTTTTGAAATTTTTTTTTTTTGGTGCAAAATATGACCCCCGCAGACGCCTAGTTTAGGAGTTATAGCCATTTTAAGGTTTTGAAATTTTTTTTTCTGGTGCAAAATATGACCCCCGCAGACGCCTAGTTTAGGAGTTATAGCCATTTTAAGGTTTTGAAATTTTTTTTTCTGGTGCAAAATATGACCCCCGCAGACGCCTAGTTTAGGAGTTATAGCCATTTTAAGGTTTTGAAATTTTTTTTTTTGGTGCAAAATATGACCCCCGCAGACGCCTAGTTTAGGAGTTATAGCCATTTTAAGGTTTTGAAATTTTTTTTTCTGGTGCAAAATATGACCCCCGCAGACGACTAGTTTAGGAGTTATAGCCATTTTAAGGTTTTGAAATTTTTTTTTCTGGTGCAAAATATGACCCCCGCAGACGCCTAGTTTAGGAGTTATAGCCATTTTAAGGTTTTGAAATTTTTTTTTCTGGTGCAAAATATAACCCCCGCAGACGCCTAGTTTAGGAGTTATAGCCATTTTAAGGTTTTGAAATTTTTTTTTTTTGGTGCAAAATATGACCCCCGCAGACGCCTAGTTTAGGAGTTATAGCCATTTTAAGGTTTTGAAATTTTTTTTTCTTGTGCAAAATATGACCCCCGCAGACGCCTAGTTTAGGAGTTATAGCCATTTTAAGGTTTTGAATTTTTTTTTTTTTGGTGCAAAATATGACCCCCGCAGACGCCTAGTTTAGGAGTTATAGCCATTTTAAGGTTTTGAAATTTTTTTTTTTGGTGCACAATATGACCCCCGCAGACGCCTAGTTTAGGAGTTATAGCCATTTTAAGGTTTTGAAATTTTTTTTTTTTGGTGCAAAATATGACCCCCGCAGACGCCTAGTTTAGGAGTTATAGCCATTTTAAGGTTTTGAAATTTTTTTTCTGGTGCAAAATATGACCCCCGCAGACGCCTAGTTTAGGAGTTATAGCCATTTTAAGGTTTTGAAATTTTTTTTTCTGGTGCAAAATATGACCCCCGCAGACGCCTAGTTTAGGAGTTATAGCCATTTAAATGTTTTGAAATTTTTTTTTCTGGTGCAAAATATGACCCCCGCAGACGCCTAGTTTAGGAGTTATAGCCATTTTAAGGTTTTGAAATTTTTTTTTTTTGGTGCAAAATATGACCCCCGCAGACGCCTAGTTTAGGAGTTATAGCCATTTTAAGGTTTTGAAATTTTTTTTTCTGGTGCAAAATATGACCCCCGCAGATGCCTAGTTTAGGAGTTATAGCCATTTTAAGGTTTTGAAATTTTTTTTTTTTGGTGCAAAATATGACCCCCGCTGACGCCTAGTTTAGGAGTTATAGCCATTTTAAGGTTTTGAAATTTTTTTTTCTGGTGCAAAATATGACCCCCGCAGACGCCTAGTTTAGGAGTTATAGCCATTTTAAGGTCTTGAAATTTTTTTTTCTGGTGCAAAATATGACCCCCGCAGACGCCTAGTTGAGGAGTTATAGCCATTTTAAGGTTTTGCAATTTTTTTTTCTGGTGCAAAATATGACCCCCGCAGACGCCTAGTTTAGGAGTTATAGCCATTTTAAGGTTTTGAAATTTTTTTTTCTGGTGCAAAATATGACCCCCGCAGACGCCTAGTTTAGGAGTTATAGCCATTTTAAGGTTTTGAAATTTTTTTTTCTGGTACAAAATATGACCCCCGCAGACGCCTAGTTGAGGAGTTATAGCCATTTTAAGGTATTGAAATTTTTTTTTCTGGTGCAAAATATGACCCCCGCAGACGCCTAGTTTAGGAGTTATAGCCATTTTAAGGTTTTGAAATTTTTTTTTCTGGTGCAAAATATGACCCCCGCAGACGCCTAGTTTAGGAGTTATAGCCATTTTAAGGTTTTGAATTTTTTTTTTTCTGGTGCAAAATATGACCCCCGCAGACGCCTAGTTTATGAGTTATAGCCATTTTAAGGTTTTGAATTTTTTTTTTCTTGTGCAAAATATGACCCCCGCAGACGCCTAGTTTAGGAGTTATAGCCATTTTAAGGTTTTAAAATTTTTTTTTTTCTGGTGCAAAATATGACCCCCGCAGACGACTAGTTTAGGAGTTATAGCCATTTTAAGGTTTTGAAATTTTTTTTTCTGGTGCAAAATATGACCCCCGCAGACGCCTAGTTTAGGAGTTATAGCCATTTTAAGGTTTTGAAATTTTTTTTTTCTGGTGCAAAATATGTCCCCCGCAGACGCCTAGTTTAGGAGTTATAGCCATTTTAAGGTTTTGAAATTTTTTTTTCTGCTGCAAAATATGACGCCCGCAGACGCCTAGTTTAGGAGTTATAGCCACTTTAAGGTTTTAAAATTTTTTTTTTTCTGGTGCAAAATATGACCCCCGCAGACGCCTGGTTTAGGAGTTATAGCCATTTTAAGGTTTTGAAAATTTTTTTTCTGGTGCAAAATATGACCCCCGCTGACGCCTGGTTTAGGAGTTATAGCCATTTTAAGGTTTTGAAATTTTTTTTCTGGTGCAAAATATGACCCCCGCAAACGCCTAGTTTAGGAGTTATAGCCATTTTAAGGTTTTGAAATTTTTTTTTCTGGTGCAAAATATGACCCCCGCAGACGCCTAGTTTAGGAGTTATAGCCATTTTAAGGTTTTGAAACTTTTTTTTCTGGTGCAAAATATGATCCCCGCAGACGCCTAGTTTAGGAGTTATAGCCATTTTAAGGTTTTGAAATTTTTTTTTGTGGTGCAAAATATGACCCCAGCAGACGCCTAGTTTAGGAGTTATAGCCATTTTAAGGTTTTGAAATTTTTTTTTCTGGTGCAAAAAATGACCCCGCAGACGCCTAGTTTAGGAGTTATAGCCATTTTAAGGTTTTGAAATTTTTTTTTCTGGTGCAAAATATGACCCCCGCTGACGCATAGTTTAGCAGTTATAGCCATTTTAAGGTTTTGAAATTTTTTTTTCAGGTGCAAAATATGACCCCCGCAGACGCCTAGTTTAGGAGTTATAGCCATTTTAAGGTTTTGCAATTTTTTTTTCTGGTGCAACATTTGACCCCCGCAGACGACTAGTTTAGGAGTTATAGCCATTTTAAGGTTTTGAAATTTTTTTTTCTGGTGCAAAATATGACCCCCGCAGACGCCTGGTTTAGGAGTTATAGCCATTTTAAGGTTTTGAAATTTTTTTTTTCTGGTGCAAAATATGACCCCCGCAGACGACTAGTTTAGGAGTTATAGCCATTTTAAGGTTTTGAAATTTTTTTTCTGGTGCAAAATATGACCCCCGCAGACGCCTGGTTTAGGAGTTATAGCCATTTTTTTTTTCTGCTGCAAAATATGACCCCCGCAGACGCCTAGTTTAGGAGTTATAGCCATTTTAAGGTTTTGAAATTTTTTTTTTCTGGTGCAAAATATGACCCCCGCAGACGCCTAGTTTAGGAGTTATAGCCATTTTAAGGTTTTGAAATTTTTTTTTCTAGTGCAAAATATGACCCCCGCAGACGCCTAGTTTAGGAGTTATAGCCATTTTAAGGTTTTGAAATTTTTTTTCTGGTGCAAAATATGACCCCCGCAGACGCCTAGTTTAGGAGTTATAGCCATTTTAAGGTTTTGAAATTTTTTTTTCTGGTGCAAAAAATGACCCCCGCAGACGCCTAGTTTAGGAGTTATAGCCATTTTAAGGTTTTGAAATTTTTTTTTCTGGTGCAAAATATGACCCCCGCTGACGCATAGTTTAGCAGTTATAGCCATTTTAAGGTTTTGAAATTTTTTTTTCAGGTGCAAAATATGACCCCCGCAGACGCATAGTTTAGGAGTTATAGCCATTTTAAGGTTTTGCAATTTTTTTTTCTGGTGCAAAATATGACCCCCGCAGACGCCTGGTTTAGGAGTTATAGCCATTTTAATGTTTTGAATTTTTTTTTTTCTGGTGCAAAATATGACCCCCGCAGACGACTAGTTTAGGAGTTATAGCCATTTTAAGGTTTTGAAATTTTTTTTTTCTGGTGCAAAATATGACCCCCGCAGAGGCCTAGTTTAGGAGTTATAGCCATTTTAAGGTTTTGAAATTTTTTTTTTCTGGTGCAAAATATGACCCCCGCAGACGCCTGGTTTAGGAGTTATAACCATTTTAAGGTTTTGAATTTTTTTTTTTCTGGTGCAAAATATGACCCCCGCAGACGCCTAGTTTAGGAGTTATAGCCATTTTAAGGTTTTGAAATTTTTTTTTTCTGGTGCAAAATATGACCCCCGCAGACGCCTAGTTTAGGAGTTATAGCCATTTTAAGGTTTTGAAATTTTTTTTTCTGGTGCAAAATATGACCCCCGCAGACGCCTAGTTTAGGAGTTATAGCCATTTTAAGGTTTTGAAATTTTTTTTTTTGGTGCAAAATATGACCCCCGCAGACGCCTAGTTTAGGAGTAATAGCCATTTTAAGGTTTTGAAATTTTTTTTTCTGGTGCAAAATATGACCCCCGCAGACGACTAGTTTAGGAGTTATAGCCATTTTAAGGTTTTGAAATTTTTTTTTCTGGTGCAAAATATGACCCCCGCAGACGCCTAGTTTAGGAGTTATAGCCATTTTAAGGTTTTGAAATTTTTTTTTCTGGTGCAAAATATAACCCCCGCAGACGCCTAGTTTAGGAGTTATAGCCATTTTAAGGTTTTGAAATTTTTTTTTTTTGGTGCAAAATATGACCCCCGCAGACGCCTAGTTTAGGAGTTATAGCCATTTTAAGGTTTTGAAATTTTTTTTTCTTGTGCAAAATATGACCCCCGCAGACGCCTAGTTTAGGAGTTATAGCCATTTTAAGGTTTTGAATTTTTTTTTTTTTGGTGCAAAATATGACCCCCGCAGACGCCTAGTTTAGGAGTTATAGCCATTTTAAGGTTTTGAAATTTTTTTTTTTGGTGCACAATATGACCCCCGCAGACGCCTAGTTTAGGAGTTATAGCCATTTTAAGGTTTTGAAATTTTTTTTTTTTGGTGCAAAATATGACCCCCGCAGACGCCTAGTTTAGGAGTTATAGCCATTTTAAGGTTTTGAAATTTTTTTTCTGGTGCAAAATATGACCCCCGCAGACGCCTAGTTTAGGAGTTATAGCCATTTTAAGGTTTTGAAATTTTTTTTTCTGGTGCAAAATATGACCCCCGCAGACGCCTAGTTTAGGAGTTATAGCCATTTAAATGTTTTGAAATTTTTTTTTCTGGTGCAAAATATGACCCCCGCAGACGCCTAGTTTAGGAGTTATAGCCATTTTAAGGTTTTGAAATTTTTTTTTTTTGGTGCAAAATATGACCCCCGCAGACGCCTAGTTTAGGAGTTATAGCCATTTTAAGGTTTTGAAATTTTTTTTTCTGGTGCAAAATATGACCCCCGCAGATGCCTAGTTTAGGAGTTATAGCCATTTTAAGGTTTTGAAATTTTTTTTTTTTGGTGCAAAATATGACCCCCGCTGACGCCTAGTTTAGGAGTTATAGCCATTTTAAGGTTTTGAAATTTTTTTTTCTGGTGCAAAATATGACCCCCGCAGACGCCTAGTTTAGGAGTTATAGCCATTTTAAGGTCTTGAAATTTTTTTTTCTGGTGCAAAATATGACCCCCGCAGACGCCTAGTTTAGGAGTTATAGCCATTTTAAGGTTTTGAAATTTTTTTTTCTGGTGCAAAATATGACCCCCGCAGACGCCTAGTTGAGGAGTTATAGCCATTTTAAGGTTTTGCAATTTTTTTTTCTGGTGCAAAATATGACCCCCGCAGACGCCTAGTTTAGGAGTTATAGCCATTTTAAGGTTTTGAAATTTTTTTTTCTGGTGCAAAATATGACCCCCGCAGACGCCTAGTTTAGGAGTTATAGCCATTTTAAGGTTTTGAAATTTTTTTTTCTGGTACAAAATATGACCCCCGCAGACGCCTAGTTGAGGAGTTATAGCCATTTTAAGGTATTGAAATTTTTTTTTCTGGTGCAAAATATGACCCCCGCAGACGCCTAGTTTAGGAGTTATAGCCATTTTAAGGTTTTGAAATTTTTTTTTCTGGTGCAAAATATGACCCCCGCAGACGCCTAGTTTAGGAGTTATAGCCATTTTAAGGTTTTGAATTTTTTTTTTTCTGGTGCAAAATATGACCCCCGCAGACGCCTAGTTTATGAGTTATAGCCATTTTAAGGTTTTGAATTTTTTTTTTCTTGTGCAAAATATGACCCCCGCAGACGCCTAGTTTAGGAGTTATAGCCATTTTAAGGTTTTAAAATTTTTTTTTTTCTGGTGCAAAATATGACCCCCGCAGACGACTAGTTTAGGAGTTATAGCCATTTTATGGTTTTGAAATTTTTTTTTCTGGTGCAAAATATGACCCCCGCAGACGCCTAGTTTAGGAGTTATAGCCATTTTAAGGTTTTGAAATTTTTTTTTCTGCTGCAAAATATGACGCCCGCAGACGCCTAGTTTAGGAGTTATAGCCACTTTAAGGTTTTAAAATTTTTTTTTTTCTGGTGCAAAATATGACCCCCGCAGACGCCTGGTTTAGGAGTTATAGCCATTTTAAGGTTTTGAAAATTTTTTTTCTGGTGCAAAATATGACCCCCGCTGACGCCTGGTTTAGGAGTTATAGCCATTTTAAGGTTTTGAAATTTTTTTTCTGGTGCAAAATATGACCCCCGCAAACGCCTAGTTTAGGAGTTATAGCCATTTTAAGGTTTTGAAATTTTTTTTTCTGGTGCAAAATATGACCCCCGCAGACGCCTAGTTTAGGAG
The DNA here is from genome assembly GCA_963966105.1 of Volucella zonaria. Taxonomy (NCBI): domain Eukaryota; kingdom Metazoa; phylum Arthropoda; class Insecta; order Diptera; family Syrphidae; genus Volucella; species Volucella zonaria. Next base: position 155,756,402 of record OZ014533.1, read on the forward strand.
TTATAGCCATTTTAAGGTTTTGAAACTTTTTTTTCTGGTGCAAAATATGATCCCCGCAGACGCCTAGTTTAGGAGTTATAGCCATTTTAAGGTTTTGAAATTTTTTTTTGTGGTGCAAAATATGACCCCAGCAGACGCCTAGTTTAGGAGTTATAGCCATTTTAAGGTTTTGAAATTTTTTTTTCTGGTGCAAAAAATGACCCCGCAGACGCCTAGTTTAGGAGTTATAGCCATTTTAAGGTTTTGAAATTTTTTTTTCTGGTGCAAAATATGACCCCCGCTGACGCATAGTTTAGCAGTTATAGCCATTTTAAGGTTTTGAAATTTTTTTTTCAGGTGCAAAATATGACCCCCGCAGACGCCTAGTTTAGGAGTTATAGCCATTTTAAGGTTTTGCAATTTTTTTTTCTGGTGCAACATTTGACCCCCGCAGACGACTAGTTTAGGAGTTATAGCCATTTTAAGGTTTTGAAATTTTTTTTTCTGGTGCAAAATATGACCCCCGCAGACGCCTGGTTTAGGAGTTATAGCCATTTTAAGGTTTTGAAATTTTTTTTTTCTGGTGCAAAATATGACCCCCGCAGACGACTAGTTTAGGAGTTATAGCCATTTTAAGGTTTTGAAATTTTTTTTCTGGTGCAAAATATGACCCCCGCAGACGCCTGGTTTAGGAGTTATAGCCATTTTAAGGTTTTGAAATTTTTTTTTTCTGCTGCAAAATATGACCCCCGCAGACGCCTAGTTTAGGAGTTATAGCCATTTTAAGGTTTTGAAATTTTTTTTTTCTGGTGCAAAATATGACCCCCGCAGACGCCTAGTTTAGGAGTTATAGCCATTTTAAGGTTTTGAAATTTTTTTTTCTAGTGCAAAATATGACCCCCGCAGACGCCTAGTTTAGGAGTTATAGCCATTTTAAGGTTTTGAAATTTTTTTTCTGGTGCAAAATATGACCCCCGCAGACGCCTAGTTTAGGAGTTATAGCCATTTTAAGGTTTTGAAATTTTTTTTTCTGGTGCAAAAAATGACCCCCGCAGACGCCTAGTTTAGGAGTTATAGCCATTTTAAGGTTTTGAAATTTTTTTTTCTGGTGCAAAATATGACCCCCGCTGACGCATAGTTTAGCAGTTATAGCCATTTTAAGGTTTTGAAATTTTTTTTTCAGGTGCAAAATATGACCCCCGCAGACGCATAGTTTAGGAGTTATAGCCATTTTAAGGTTTTGCAATTTTTTTTTCTGGTGCAACATATGACCCCCGCAGACGACTAGTTTAGGAGTTATAGCCATTTTAAGGTTTTGAAATTTTTTTTTCTGGTGCAAAATATGACCCCCGCAGACGCCTGGTTTAGGAGTTATAGCCATTTTAATGTTTTGAATTTTTTTTTTTCTGGTGCAAAATATGACCCCCGCAGACGCATAGTTTAGGAGTTATAGCCATTTTAAGGTTTTGAAATTTTTTTTTTCTGGTGCAAAATATGACCCCCGCAGACGCCTAGTTTAGGAGTTATAGCCATTTTAAGGTTTTGAAAATTTTTTTTCTGGTGCAAAATATGACCCCCGCAGAGGCCTAGTTTAGGAGTTATAGCCATTTTAAGGTTTTGAAATTTTTTTTTTCTGGTGCAAAATATGACCCCCGCAGACGCCTGGTTTAGGAGTTATAGCCATTTTAAGGTTTTGAATTTTTTTTTTTCTGGTGCAAAATATGACCCCCGCAGACGCCTAGTTTAGGAGTTATAGCCATTTTAAGGTTTTGAAATTTTTTTTTTCTGGTGCAAAATATGACCCCCGCAGACGCCTGGTTTAGGAGTTATAGCCATTTTAAGGTTTTGAAATTTTTTTTTCTGGTGCAAAATATGACCCCCGCACACGCCTGGTTTATGAGTTATAGCCATTTTAAGGTTTTGAAATTTTTTTTTTCTGGTGCAAAATATGACGCCCGCAGACGCCTAGTTTAGGAGTTATAGCCATTTTAATGTTTTGAAATTTTTTTTTGCTGGTGCAAAATATGACCCCCGCAGACGCCTAGTTTAGGAGTTATAGCCATTTTAAGGTTTTGAAATTTTTTTTTCTGGTGCAAAATATGACCCCCGCAGACGCCTAATTTAGGAGTTATAGCCATTTTAAGGTTTTGAAATTTTTTTTTCTGGTGCAAAATATGACCCCCGCAGACGCCTAGTTTAGGAGTTATAGCCATTTTAAGGTTTTGAAATTTTTTTTTTCTGCTGCAAAATATGACCCCCGCAGACGCCTCGTTTAGGAGTTATAGCCATTGTAAGGTTTTGAAATTTTTTTTTTCTGGTGCAAAATATGACCCCCGCAGACGCATAGTTTAGGAGTTATAGCCATTTTAAGGTTTTGAAATTTTTTTTTCTGGTGCAAAATATGACCCCCGCAGACGCCTAGTTTAGGAGTTATAGCCATTTTAAGGTTTTGAAATTTTTTTTTCTGGTGCAAAATATGACCCCCGCAGACGCCTAGTTTAGGAGTTATAGCCATTTTAAGGTTTTGAAATTTTTTTTTCTGGTGCAAAATATGACCCCCGCAGACGCCTAGTTTAGGAGTTATAGCCGTTGTAAGGTTTTGAAATTTTTTTTTTCTGGTGCAAAATATGACCCCCGCAGACGCCTAGTTTAGGAGTTATAGCCATTTTAAGGTTTTGAAATTTTTTTTTCTGGTGCAAAATATGACCCCCGCAGACGCCTAGTTTAGCAGTTATAGCCATTTTAAGGTTTTGAAATTTTTTTTTCTGGTGCAAAATATGACCCCCGCAGACGCCTAGTTTAGGAGTTATAGCCATTTTAAGGTTTTGAAATTTTTTTTTTCTGGTGCAAAATATGACCCCCGCAGACGCCTAGTTTAGGAGTTATAGCCATTTTAAGGTTTTGAAATTTTTTTTTCTGGTGCAAAATATGACCCCCGCAGACGCCTAGTTTAGGAGTTATAGCCATTTTAAGGTTTTGAAATTTTTTTTTTCTGCTGCAAAATATGACCCCCGCAGACGCCTAGTTTAGGAGTTATAGCCATTTTAAGGTTTTGAAATTTTTTTTTTCTGGTGCAAAATATGACCCCCGCAGACGCATAGTTTAGGAGTTATAGCCATTTTAAGGTTTTGAAATTTTTTTTTCTGGTGCAAAATATGACCCCCGCAGACGCCTAGTTTAGGAGTTATAGCCATTTTAAGGTTTTGAAATTTTTTTTTCTGGTGCAAAATATGACCCCCGCAGACGACTAGTTTAGGAGTTATAGCCATTTTAAGGTTTTGAAATTTTTTTTTCTGGTGCAAAATATGACCCCCGCAGACGCCTAGTTTAGGAATTATAGCCATTTTAAGGTTTTGAAATTTTTTTTTTCTGGTGCAAAATATGACCCCCGCAGACGCCTAGTTTAGGAGTTATAGCCATTTTAAGGTTTTGAAATTTTTTTTTTCTGCTGCAAAATATGACCCCCGCAGACGCCTAGTTTAGGAGTTATAGCCATTTTAAGGTTTTGAAATTTTTTTTTTCTGGTGCAAAATATGACCCCCGCAGACGCATAGTTTAGGAGTTATAGCCATTTTAAAGTTTTGAAATTTTTTTTCTGGTGCAAAATATGACCCCCGCAGACGCCTAGTTTAGGAGTTTTAACCATTTTAAGGTTTTGAAATTTTTTTTTCTGGTGCAAAATATGACCCCCGCAGACGACTAGTTTAGGAGTTATAGCCATTTTAAGGTTTTGAAATTTTTTTTTCTGGTGCAAAATATGACCCCCGCAGACGCCTGGTTTAGGAGTTATAGCCATTTCAAGGTTTTGAAATTTTTTTTTTCTGGTGCAAAATATGACCCCCGCAGACGCCTAGTTTAGGAGTTATAGCCATTTTAAGGTTTTGAAATTTTTTTTTCTGGTGCAAAATATGACCCCCGCTGACGCCTAGTTTAGGAGTTATAGCCATTTTAAGGTTTTGAAATTTTTTTTTCTGGTGCAAAATATGACCCCCGCAGACGCCTAGTTTAGGAGTTATAGCCATTTTAAGGTTTTAAAATTTTTTTTTTCTGGTGCAAAATATGACCCCCGCAGACGCCTAGTTTAGGAGTTATAGCCATTTTAAGGTTTTGAAATTTTTTTTTCTGGTGCAAAATATGACCCCCGCAGACGCCTAGTTTAGGAGTTATAGCCATTTTAAGGTTTTGAAATTTTTTTTTTCTGCTGCAAAATATGACCCCCGCAGACGCCTAGTTTAGGAGTTATAGCCATTTTAAGGTTTTGAAATTTTTTTTTCTGGTGCAAAATATGACCCCCGCAGACGCCTAGTTTAGGAGTTATAGCCATTTTAAGGTTTTGAATTTTTTTTTTTTCTGGTGCAAAATATGACCCCCGCAGACGCCTAGTTTATGAGTTATAGCCATTTTAAGGTTTTGAATTTTTTTTTTCTGGTGCAAAATATGACCCCCGCAGACGCCTAGTTTAGGTGTTATAGCCATTTTAAGGTTTTGAAATTTTTTTTTCTGGTGCAAAATATGACCCCCGCAGACGACTAGTTTAGGAGTTATAGCCATTTTAAGGTTTTGAAATTTTTTTTTCTGGTGCAAAATATGACCCCCGCAGACGCCTAGTTTAGGAGTTATAGCCATTTTAAGGTTTTGAAATTTTTTTTTTCTGGTGCAAAATATGTCCCCCGCAGACGCCTAGTTTAGGAGTTATAGCCATTTTAAGGTTTTGAAATTTTTTTTTCTGCTGCAAAATATGACGCCCGCAGACGCCTAGTTTAGGAGTTATAGCCATTTTAAGGTTTTAAAATTTTTTTTTTTCTGGTGCAAAATATGACCCCCGCAGACGCCTGGTTTAGGAGTTATAGCCATTTTAAGGTTTTGAAATTTTTTTTTCTGGTGCAAAATATGACCCCCGCTGACGCCTGGTTTAGGAGTTATAGCCATTTTAAGGTTTTGAAATTTTTTTTTCTGGTGCAAAATATGACCCCCGCAAACGCCTAGTTTAGGAGTTATAGCCATTTTAAGGTTTTGAAATTTTTTTTTCTGGTGCAAAATATGACCCCCGCAGACGCCTAGTTTAGGAGTTATAGCCATTTTAAGGTTTTGAAACTTTTTTTTCTGGTGCAAAATATGATCCCCGCAGACGCCTAGTTTAGGAGTTATAGCCATTTTAAGGTTTTGAAATTTTTTTTTTGTGGTGCAAAATATGACCCCAGCAGACGCCTAGTTTAGGAGTTATAGCCATTTTAAGGTTTTGAAATTTTTTTTTCTGGTGCAAAATATGACCCCGGCAGACGCATAGTTTAGGAGTTATAGCCATTTTAAGGTTTTGAAATTTTTTTTTCTGGTGCAAAATATGACGCCCGCAGACGCCTAGTTTAGGAGTTATAGCCATTTTAAGGTTTTAAAATTTTTTTTTTTCTGGTGCAAAATATGACCCCCGCAGACGCCTGGTTTAGGAGTTATAGCCATTTTAAGGTTTTGAAACTTTTTTTTCTGGTGCAAAATATGATCCCCGCAGACGCCTAGTTTAGGAGTTATAGCCATTTTAAGGTTTTGAAATTTTTTTTTCTGGTGCAAAATATGACCCCCGCTGACGCCTGGTTTAGGAGTTATAGCCATTTTAAGGTTTTGAAATTTTTTTTTCTGGTGCAAAATATGACCCGCAAAGACGCCTAGTTTAGGAGTTATAGCCATTTTAAGGTTTTGAAATTTTTTTTCTGGTGCAAAATATGATCCCCGCAGACGCCTAGTTTAGGAGTTATAGCCATTTTAAGGTTTTGAAATTTTTTTTTCTGGTGCAAAATATGACCCCAGCAGACGCCTAGTTTAGGAGTTATAGCCATTTTAAGGTTTTGAAATTTTTTTTTTCTGGTGCAAAATATGACCCCCGCAGACGCCTAGTTTAGGAGTTATAGCCATTTTAAGGTTTTGAAAATTTTTTATTCTGGTGCAAAATATGACCCCCGCGGACGCCTAGTTTAGGAGTTATAGCCATTTTAAGGTTTTGAAATTTTTTTTTCTGGTGCAAAATATGACCCCCGCAGACGCCTAGTTTAGGAGTTATAGCCATTTTAAGGTTTTGAAATTTTTTTTTCTGGTGCAAAATATGAGCCCCGCAGACGCCTGGTTTAGGAGTTATAGCCATTTTAAGGTTTTGAAATTTTTTTTTTCTGGTGCAAAATATGACCCCCGCAAACTCCTAGTATAGGAGTTATAGCCATTTTAAGGTTTTGAAATTTTTTTTTCTGGTGCAAAATATGACCCCCGCAGACGCCTAGTTTAGCAGTAATAGCCATTTTAAGGTTTTGAATTTTTTTTTTCTGGTGCAAAATATGACCCCCGCAGACGCCTAGTTTAGGAGTTATAGCCATTTTAAGGTTTTGAAACTTTTTTTTCTGGTGCAAAATATGATCCCCGCAGACGCCTAGTTTAGGAGTTATAGCCATTTTAAGGTTTTGAAATTTTTTTTTCTGGTGCAAAATATGACCCCCGCAGACGCCTAGTTTAGGAGTTATAGCCATTTTAAGGTTTTGAAATTTTTTTTTCTGGTGCAAAATATGACCCCCGCAGACGCCTAGTTTAGGAGTTATAGCCATTTTAAGGTTTTGAAACTTTTTTTTCTGGTGCAAAATATGATCCCCGCAGACGCCTAGTTTAGGAGTTATAGCCATTTTAAGGTTTTGAAATTTTTTTTTCTGGTGCAAAATATGAGCCCCGCAGACGCCTGGTTTAGGAGTTATAGCCATTTTAAGGTTTTGAAATTTTTTTTTTCTGGTGCAAAATATGACCCCCGCAAACTCCTAGTTTAGGAGTTATAGCCATTTTAAGGTTTTGAAATTTTTTTTTCTGGTGCAAAATATGACCCCCGCAGACGCCTAGTTTAGCAGTAATAGCCATTTTATGGTTTTGAATTTTTTTTTTCTGGTGCAAAATATGACCCCCGCAGACGCCTAGTTTAGGAGTTATAGCCATTTTAAGGTTTTGAAACTTTTTTTTCTGGTGCAAAATATGATCCCCGCAGACGCCTAGTTTAGGAGTTATAGCCATTTTAAGGTTTTGAAATTTTTTTTTCTGGTGCAAAATATGAGCCCCGCAGACGCCTGGTTTAGGAGTTATAGCCATTTTAAGGTTTTGAAATTTTTTTTTTCTGGTGCAAAATATGACCCCCGCAAACTCCTAGTTTAGGAGTTATAGCCATTTTAAGGTTTTGAAATTTTTTTTTCTGGTGCAAAATATGACCCCCGCAGACGCCTAGTTTAGCAGTAATAGCCATTTTATGGTTTTGAATTTTTTTTTTCTGGTGCAAAATATGACCCCCGCAGACGCCTAGTTTAGGAGTTATAGCCATTTTAAGGTTTTGAAACTTTTTTTTCTGGTGCAAAATATGATCCCCGCAGACGCCTAGTTTAGGAGTTATAGCCATTTTAAGGTTTTGAAACTTTTTTTTCTGGTGCAAAATATGACCCCCGCAGACGCCTAGTTTAGGAGTTATAGCCATTTTAAGGTTTTGAAACTTTTTTTTCTGGTGCAAAATATGATCCCCGCAGACGCCTAGTTTAGGAGTTATAGCCATTTTAAGGTTTTGAAATTTTTTTTTTCTGGTGCAAAATATGACCCCCGCAGACGCCTAGTTTAGGAGTTATAGCCATTTTAAGGTTTTGAAAATTTTTTTTTCTGGTGCAAAATATGACCCCCGCGGACGCCTAGTTTAGGAGTTATAGCCATTTTAAGGTTTTGAAATTTTTTTTTCTGGTGCAAAATATGACCCCCGCAGACGCCTAGTTTAGGAGTTATAGCCATTTTAAGGTTTTGAAATTTTTTTTTCTGGTGCAAAATATGACCCCAGCAGACGCCTAGTTTAGGAGTTATAGCCATTTTAAGGTTTTGAAATTTTTTTTTTCTGGTGCAAAATATGACCCCCGCAGACGCCTAGTTTAGGAGTTATAGCCATTTTAAGGTTTTGAAAATTTTTTTTTCTGGTGCAAAATATGACCCCCGCGGACGCCTAGTTTAGGAGTTATAGCCATTTTAAGGTTTTGAAATTTTTTTTTGTGGTGCAAAATATGACCCCAGCAGACGCCTAGTTTAGGAGTTATAGCCATTTTAAGGTTTTGAAATTTTTTTTTCTGGTGCAAAATATGACCCCAGCAGACGCCTAGTTTAGGAGTTATAGCCATTTTAAGGTTTTGAAATTTTTTTTTCTGGTGCAAAATATGACCCCAGCAGACGCCTAGTTTAGGAGTTATAGCCATTTTAAGGTTTTGAAATTTTTTTTTCTGGTGCAAAATATGACCCCCGCAGACGCCTAGTTTAGGAGTTATAGCCATTTTAAGGTTTTGAAACTTTTTTTTCTGGTGCAAAATATGATCCCCGCAGACGCCTAGTTTAGGAGTTATAGCCATTTTAAGGTTTTGAAATTTTTTTTTCTGGTGCAAAATATGACCCCAGCAGACGCCTAGTTTAGGAGTTATAGCCCTTTTAAGGTTTTGAAATTTTTTTTTTCTGGTGCAAAATATGACCCCCGCAGACGCCTAGTTTAGGAGTTATAGCCACTTTAAGGTTTTGAAAATTTTTTTTTCTGGTGCAAAATATGACCCCCGCGGACGCCTAGTTTAGGAGTTATAGCCATTTTAAGGTTTTGAAATTTTTTTTTCTGGTGCAAAATATGACCCCCGCAGACGCCTAGTTTAGGAGTTATAGCCATTTTAAGGTTTTGAAATTTTTTTTTCTGGTGCAAAATATGAGCCCCGCAGACGCCTGGTTTAGGAGTTATAGCCATTTTAAGGTTTTGAAATTTTTTTTTTCTGGTGCAAAATATGACCCCCGCAAACTCCTAGTTTAGGAGTTATAGCCATTTTAAGGTTTTGAAATTTTTTTTTCTGGTGCAAAATATGACCGCCGCAGACGCCTAGTTTAGCAGTAATAGCCATTTTAAGGTTTTGAATTTTTTTTTTCTGGTGCAAAATATGACCCCCGCAGACGCCTAGTTTAGGCGTTATAGCCATTTTAAGGTTTTGAAACTTTTTTTTCTCGTGCAAAATATGATCCCCGCAGACGCCTAGGTTAGGAGTTATAGCCATTTTAAGGTTTTGAAATTTTTTTTTCTGGTGCAAAATATGACCCCCGCAGACGCCTAGTTTAGGAGTTATAGCCATTTTAAGGTTTTGAAATTTTTTTTTCTGGTGCAAAATATGACCCCCGCAGACGCCTAGTTTAGGAGTTATAGCCATTTTAAGGTTTTAAAATTTTTTTTTTCTGGTGCAAAATATGACCCCCGCAGACGCCTAGTTTAGGAGTTATAGCCATTTTAAGGTTTTGAAATTTTTTTTTCTGGTGCAAAATATGACCCCCGCAGACGCCTAGTTTAGGAGTTATAGCCATTTTAAGGTTTTGAAATTTTTTTTTTCTGCTGCAAAATATGACCCCCGCAGACGCCTAGTTTAGGAGTTATAGCCATTTTAAGGTTTTGAAATTTTTTTTTCTGGTGCAAAATATGACCCCCGCAGACGCCTAGTTTAGGAGTTATAGCCATTTTAAGGTTTTGAATTTTTTTTTTTTCTGGTGCAAAATATGACCCCCGCAGACGACTAGTTTAGGAGTTATAGCCATTTTAAGGTTTTGAAATTTTTTTTTCTGGTGCAAAATATGACCCCCGCAGACGCCTGGTTTAGGAGTTATAGCCATTTTAAGGTTTTGAAATTTTTTTTTCTGGTGCAAAATATGACCCCCGCAGACGACTAGTTTAGGAGTTATAGCCATTTTAAGGTTTTGAAATTTTTTTTTCTGGTGCAAAATATGACCCCCGCAGACGCCTGGTTTAGGAGTTATAGCCATTTCAAGGTTTTGAAATTTTTTTTTTCTGGTGCAAAATATGACCCCCGCAGACGCCTAGTTTAGGAGTTATAGCCATTTTAAGGTTTTGAAATTTTTTTTTCTGGTGCAAAATATGACCCCCGCTGACGCCTAGTTTAGGAGTTATAGCCATTTTAAGGTTTTGAAATTTTTTTTTCTGGTGCAAAATATGACCCCCGCAGACGCCTAGTTTAGGAGTTATAGCCATTTTAAGGTTTTAAAATTTTTTTTTTCTGGTGCAAAATATGACCCCCGCAGACGCCTAGTTTAGGAGTTATAGCCATTTTAAGGTTTTGAAATTTTTTTTTCTGGTGCAAAATATGACCCCCGCAGACGCCTAGTTTAGGAGTTATAGCCATTTTAAGGTTTTGAAATTTTTTTTTTCTGCTGCAAAATATGACCCCCGCAGACGCCTAGTTTAGGAGTTATAGCCATTTTAAGGTTTTGAAATTTTTTTTTCTGGTGCAAAATATGACCCCCGCAGACGCCTAGTTTAGGAGTTATAGCCATTTTAAGGTTTTGAATTTTTTTTTTTTCTGGTGCAAAATATGACCCCCGCAGACGCCTAGTTTATGAGTTATAGCCATTTTAAGGTTTTGAATTTTTTTTTTCTGGTGCAAAATATGACCCCCGCAGACGCCTAGTTTAGGAGTTATAGCCATTTTAAGGTTTTGAAATTTTTTTTTCTGGTGCAAAATATGACCCCCGCAGACGACTAGTTTAGGAGTTATAGCCATTTTAAGGTTTTGAAATTTTTTTTTCTGGTGCAAAATATGACCCCCGCAGACGCCTAGTTTAGGAGTTATAGCCATTTTAAGGTTTTGAAATTTTTTTTTTCTGGTGCAAAATATGTTCCCCGCAGACGCCTAGTTTAGGAGTTATAGCCATTTTAAGGTTTTGAAATTTTTTTTTCTGCTGCAAAATATGACGCCCGCAGACGCCTAGTTTAGGAGTTATAGCCATTTTAAGGTTTTAAAATTTTTTTTTTTCTGGTGCAAAATATGACCCCCGCAGACGCCTGGTTTAGGAGTTATAGCCATTTTAAGGTTTTGAAATTTTTTTTTCTGGTGCAAAATATGACCCCCGCTGACGCCTGGTTTAGGAGTTATAGCCATTTTAAGGTTTTGAAATTTTTTTTTCTGGTGCAAAATATGACCCCCGCAGACGCCTAGTTTAGGAGTTATAGCCATTTTAAGGTTTTGAAATTTTTTTTTCTGGTGCAAAATATGACCCCCGCAGACGCCTAGTTTAGGAGTTATAGCCATTTTAAGGTTTTGAAATTTTTTTTTCTGGTGCAAAATATGACCCCCGCAGACGACTAGTTTAGGAGTTATAGCCATTTTAAGGTTTTGAAATTTTTTTTTCTGGTGCAAAATATGACCCCCGCAGACGCCTAGTTTAGGAGTTATAGCCATTTTAAGGTTTTGAAATTTTTTTTTTCTGGTGCAAAATATGTTCCCCGCAGACGCCTAGTTTAGGAGTTATAGCCATTTTAAGGTTTTGAAATTTTTTTTTCTGCTGCAAAATATGACGCCCGCAGACGCCTAGTTTAGGAGTTATAGCCATTTTAAGGTTTTAAAATTTTTTTTTTTCTGGTGCAAAATATGACCCCCGCAGACGCCTGGTTTAGGAGTTATAGCCATTTTAAGGTTTTGAAATTTTTTTTTCTGGTGCAAAATATGACCCCCGCTGACGCCTGGTTTAGGAGTTATAGCCATTTTAAGGTTTTGAAATTTTTTTTTCTGGTGCAAAATATGAGCCCCGCAAACGCCTAGTTTAGGAGTTATAGCCATTTTAAGGTTTTGAAATTTTTTTTTCTGGTGCAAAATATGACCCCCGCAGACGCCTAGTTTAGGAGTTATAGCCATTTTAAGGTTTTGAAACTTTTTTTTCTGGTGCAAAATATGATCCCCGCAGACGCCTCGTTTAGGAGTTATAGCCATTTTAAGGTTTTGAAATTTTTTTTTTGTGGTGCAAAATATGACCCCAGCAGACGCCTAGTTTAGGAGTTATAGCCATTTTAAGGTTTTGAAATTTTTTTTTCTGGTGCAAAATATGACCCCGGCAGACGCATAGTTTAGGAGTTATAGCCATTTTAAGGTTTTGAAATTTTTTTTTCTGGTGCAAAATATGACGCCCGCAGACGCCTAGTTTAGGAGTTATAGCCATTTTAAGGTTTTAAAATTTTTTTTTTTCTGGTGCAAAATATGACCCCCGCAGACGCCTGGTTTAGGAGTTATAGCCATTTTAAGGTTTTGAAACTTTTTTTTCTGGTGCAAAATATGATCCCCGCAGACGCCTAGTTTAGGAGTTATAGCCATTTTAAGGTTTTGAAATTTTTTTTTCTGGTGCAAAATATGACCCCCGCTGACGCCTGGTTTAGGAGTTATAGCCATTTTAAGGTTTTGAAATTTTTTTTTCTGGTGCAAAATATGACCCGCAAAGACGCCTAGTTTAGGAGTTATAGCCATTTTAAGGTTTTGAAATTTTTTTTCTGGTGCAAAATATGATCCCCGCAGACGCCTAGTTTAGGAGTTATAGCCATTTTAAGGTTTTGAAATTTTTTTTTCTGGTGCAAAATATGACCCCAGCAGACGCCTAGTTTAGGAGTTATAGCCATTTTAAGGTTTTGAAATTTTTTTTTTCTGGTGCAAAATATGACCCCCGCAGACGCCTAGTTTAGGAGTTATAGCCATTTTAAGGTTTTGAAAATTTTTTATTCTGGTGCAAAATATGACCCCCGCGGACGCCTAGTTTAGGAGTTATAGCCATTTTAAGGTTTTGAAATTTTTTTTTCTGGTGCAAAATATGACCCCCGCAGACGCCTAGTTTAGGAGTTATAGCCATTTTAAGGTTTTGAAATTTTTTTTTCTGGTGCAAAATATGAGCCCCGCAGACGCCTGGTTTAGGAGTTATAGCCATTTTAAGGTTTTGAAATTTTTTTTTTCTGGTGCAAAATATGACCCCCGCAAACTCCTAGTATAGGAGTTATAGCCATTTTAAGGTTTTGAAATTTTTTTTTCTGGTGCAAAATATGACCCCCGCAGACGCCTAGTTTAGCAGTAATAGCCATTTTAAGGTTTTGAATTTTTTTTTTCTGGTGCAAAATATGACCCCCGCAGACGCCTAGTTTAGGAGTTATAGCCATTTTAAGGTTTTGAAACTTTTTTTTCTGGTGCAAAATATGATCCCCGCAGACGCCTAGTTTAGGAGTTGTAGCCATTTTAAGGTTTTGAAATTTTTTTTTCTGGTGCAAAATATGACCCCCGCAGACGCCTAGTTTAGGAGTTATAGCCATTTTAAGGTTTTGAAATTTTTTTTTCTGGTGCAAAATATGACCCCCGCAGACGCCTAGTTTAGGAGTTATAGCCATTTTAAGGTTTTGAAACTTTTTTTTCTGGTGCAAAATATGATCCCCGCAGACGCCTAGTTTAGGAGTTATAGCCATTTTAAGGTTTTGAAATTTTTTTTTCTGGTGCAAAATATGAGCCCCGCAGACGCCTGGTTTAGGAGTTATAGCCATTTTAAGGTTTTGAAATTTTTTTTTTCTGGTGCAAAATATGACCCCCGCAAACTCCTAGTTTAGGAGTTATAGCCATTTTAAGGTTTTGAAATTTTTTTTTCTGGTGCAAAATATGACCCCCGCAGACGCCTAGTTTAGCAGTAATAGCCATTTTATGGTTTTGAATTTTTTTTTTCTGGTGCAAAATATGACCCCCGCAGACGCCTAGTTTAGGAGTTATAGCCATTTTAAGGTTTTGAAACTTTTTTTTCTGGTGCAAAATATGATCCCCGCAGACGCCTAGTTTAGGAGTTATAGCCATTTTAAGGTTTTGAAATTTTTTTTTCTGGTGCAAAATATGAGCCCCGCAGACGCCTGGTTTAGGAGTTATAGCCATTTTAAGGTTTTGAAATTTTTTTTTTCTGGTGCAAAATATGACCCCCGCAAACTCCTAGTTTAGGAGTTATAGCCATTTTAAGGTTTTGAAATTTTTTTTTCTGGTGCAAAATATGACCCCCGCAGACGCCTAGTTTAGCAGTAATAGCCATTTTATGGTTTTGAATTTTTTTTTTCTGGTGCAAAATATGACCCCCGCAGACGCCTAGTTTAGGAGTTATAGCCATTTTAAGGTTTTGAAACTTTTTTTTCTGGTGCAAAATATGATCCCCGCAGACGCCTAGTTTAGGAGTTATAGCCATTTTAAGGTTTTGAAACTTTTTTTTCTGGTGCAAAATATGACCCCCGCAGACGCCTAGTTTAGGAGTTATAGCCATTTTAAGGTTTTGAAACTTTTTTTTCTGGTGCAAAATATGATCCCCGCAGACGCCTAGTTTAGGAGTTATAGCCATTTTAAGGTTTTGAAATTTTTTTTTTCTGGTGCAAAATATGACCCCCGCAGACGCCTAGTTTAGGAGTTATAGCCATTTTAAGGTTTTGAAATTTTTTTTTCTGGTGCAAAATATGACCCCAGCAGACGCCTAGTTTAGGAGTTATAGCCATTTTAAGGTTTTGAAATTTTTTTTTTCTGGTGCAAAATATGACCCCCGCAGACGCCTAGTTTAGGAGTTATAGCCATTTTAAGGTTTTGAAAATTTTTTTTTCTGGTGCAAAATATGACCCCCGCGGACGCCTAGTTTAGGAGTTATAGCCATTTTAAGGTTTTGAAATTTTTTTTTGTGGTGCAAAATATGACCCCAGCAGACGCCTAGTTTAGGAGTTATAGCCATTTTAAGGTTTTGAAATTTTTTTTTCTGGTGCAAAATATGACCCCAGCAGACGCCTAGTTTAGGAGTTATAGCCATTTTAAGGTTTTGAAATTTTTTTTTCTGGTGCAAAATATGACCCCAGCAGACGCCTAGTTTAGGAGTTATAGCCATTTTAAGGTTTTGAAATTTTTTTTTCTGGTGCAAAATATGACCCCCGCAGACGCCTAGTTTAGGAGTTATAGCCATTTTAAGGTTTTGAAACTTTTTTTTCTGGTGCAAAATATGATCCCCGCAGACGCCTAGTTTAGGAGTTATAGCCATTTTAAGGTTTTGAAATTTTTTTTTCTGGTGCAAAATATGACCCCAGCAGACGCCTAGTTTAGGAGTTATAGCCCTTTTAAGGTTTTGAAATTTTTTTTTTCTGGTGCAAAATATGACCCCCGCAGACGCCTAGTTTAGGAGTTATAGCCACTTTAAGGTTTTGAAAATTTTTTTTTCTGGTGCAAAATATGACCCCCGCGGACGCCTAGTTTAGGAGTTATAGCCATTTTAAGGTTTTGAAATTTTTTTTTCTGGTGCAAAATATGACCCCCGCAGACGCCTAGTTTAGGAGTTATAGCCATTTTAAGGTTTTGAAATTTTTTTTTCTGGTGCAAAATATGAGCCCCGCAGACGCCTGGTTTAGGAGTTATAGCCATTTTAAGGTTTTGAAATTTTTTTTTTCTGGTGCAAAATATGACCCCCGCAAACTCCTAGTTTAGGAGTTATAGCCATTTTAAGGTTTTGAAATTTTTTTTTCTGGTGCAAAATATGACCCCCGCAGACGCCTAGTTTAGCAGTAATAGCCATTTTAAGGTTTTGAATTTTTTTTTTCTGGTGCAAAATATGACCCCCGCAGACGCCTAGTTTAGGCGTTATAGCCATTTTAAGGTTTTGAAACTTTTTTTTCTCGTGCAAAATATGATCCCCGCAGACGCCTAGGTTAG
The DNA here is from genome assembly GCA_963966105.1 of Volucella zonaria. Taxonomy (NCBI): domain Eukaryota; kingdom Metazoa; phylum Arthropoda; class Insecta; order Diptera; family Syrphidae; genus Volucella; species Volucella zonaria. Next base: position 155,771,914 of record OZ014533.1, read on the forward strand.
GAGTTATAGCCATTTTAAGGTTTTGAAATTTTTTTTTCTGGTGCAAAATATGACCCCCGCAGACGCCTAGTTTAGGAGTTATAGCCATTTTAAGGTTTTGAAATTTTTTTTTCTGGTGCAAAATATGACCCCCGCAAACGCCTAGTTTAGGAGTTATAGCCATTTTAAGGTTTTGAAATTTTTTTTTCTGGTGCAAAATATGACCCCCGCAGACGCCTAGTTTAGCAGTAATAGCCATTTTAAGGTTTTGATTTTTTTTTTTCTGGTGCAAAATATGACCCCCGCAAACGCCTAGTTTAGGAGTTATAGCCATTTTAAGGTTTTGAAATTTTTTTTTCTGGTGCAAAATATGACCCCCGCAGACGCCTAGTTTAGCAGTAATAGCCATTTTAAGGTTTTGATTTTTTTTTTTCTGGTGCAAAATATGACCCCCGCAGACGCCTAGGTTAGTAGTTATAGCCATTTTAAGGTTTTGAAATTTTTTTTTCTGGTGCAAAATATGACCCCCGCAGACGCCTGGTTTAGGAGTTATAGCCATTTTAAGGTTTTGAAATTTTTTTTTTCTGGTGCAAAACATGACCCCCGCAGACGCCTAGTTTAGGAGTTATAGCCATTTTAAGGTTTTGAAATTTTTTTTTCTGGTGCAAAATATGACCCCCGCAGACGCCTAGTTTAGGAGTTATAGCCAATTTAAGGTTTTGAAATTTTTTTTTTCTGGTGCAAAATATGACCCCCGCAGACGCCTAGTTTAGGAGTTATAGCCATTTTAAGGTTTTGAAAATTTTTTTTCTGGTGCAAAATATGACCCCCGCAGACGCCTAGTTTAGGAGTTATAGCCATTTTAAGGTTTTGAAATTTTTTTTTTCTGCTGCAAAATATGAACCCCGCAGACGCCTAGTTTAGGAGTTATAGCCATTTTAAGGTTTTGAAATTTTTTTTTCTGGTGCAAAATATGACCCCCGCAGACGCCTAGTTTAGGAGTTATAGCCATTTTAAGGTTTTGAAATTTTTTTTTTCTGGTGCAAAATATGACCCCCGCAGACGACTAGTTTAGGATTTATAGCCATTTTAAGGTTTTGAAATTTTTTTTTCTGGTGCAAAATATGACCCCCGCAGACGCTTAGTTTAGGAGTTATAGCCATTTTAAGGTTTTGAAATTTTTTTTTTCTGGTGCAAAATATGTCCCCCGCAGACGCCTGGTTTAGGAGTTATAGCCATTTTAAGGTTTTGAAATTTTTTTTTTCTGCTGCAAAATATGACCCCCGCAGACGCCTGGTTTAGGAGTTATAGCCATTTTAAGGTTTTGAAAATTTTTTTTCTGGTGCAAAATATGACCCCCGCTGACGCCTGGTTTAGGAGTTATAGCCATTTTAAGGTTTTGAAATTTTTTTTTTCTGCTGCAAAATATGACCCCCGCAGACGCCTAGTTTAGGAGTTATAGCCATTTTAAGGTTTTGAAATTTTTTTTTCTGGTGCAAAATATGACCCCCGCAGACGCCTAGTTTAGGAGTTATAGCCATTTTAAGGTTTTGAAATTTTTTTTTTCTGGTGCAAAATATGACCCCCGCAGACGACTAGTTTAGGATTTATAGCCATTTTAAGGTTTTGAAATTTTTTTTTCTGGTGCAAAATATGACCCCCGCAGACGCTTAGTTTAGGAGTTATAGCCATTTTAAGGTTTTGAAATTTTTTTTTTCTGGTGCAAAATATGTCCCCCGCAGACGCCTGGTTTAGGAGTTATAGCCATTTTAAGGTTTTGAAATTTTTTTTTTCTGCTGCAAAATATGACCCCCGCAGACGCCTGGTTTAGGAGTTATAGCCATTTTAAGGTTTTGAAATTTTTTTTTCTGGTGCAAAATATGACCCCCGCAGACGCCTGGTTTAGGATTTATAGCCATTTTAAGGTTTTGAAATTTTTTTTTCTGGTGCAAAATATGACCCCCGCAGACGCTTAGTTTAGGAGTTATAGCCATTTTAAGGTTTTGAAATTTTTTTTTTCTGGTGCAAAATATGTCCCCCGCAGACGCCTGGTTTAGGAGTTATAGCCATTTTAAGGTTTTGAAATTTTTTTTTTCTGCTGCAAAATATGACCCCCGCAGACGCCTGGTTTAGGAGTTATAGCCATTTTAAGGTTTTGAAATTTTTTTTTCTGGTGCAAAATATGATCCCCGCTGACGCCTGGTTTAGGAGTTATAGCCATTTTAAGGTTTTGAAATTTTTTTTTTCTGCTGCAAAATATGACCCCCGCAGACGCCTAGTTTAGGAGTTATAGCCATTTTAAGGTTTTGAAATTTTTTTTTCTGGTGCAAAATATGACCCCCGCAGACGCCTAGTTTAGGAGTTATAGCCATTTTAAGGTTTTGAAATTTTTTTTTTCTGGTGCAAAATATGACCCCCGCAGACGACTAGTTTAGGATTTATAGCCATTTTAAGGTTTTGAAATTTTTTTTTCTGGTGCAAAATATGACGCCCGCAGACGCCTAGTTTAGGAGTTATAGCCATTTTAAGGTTTTAAAATTTTTTTTTTCTGGTGCAAAATATGACCCCCGCAGACGCCTAGTTTAGCAGTAATAGCCATTTTAAGGTTTTGAAATTTTTTTTTTCTGGTGCAAAATATGTCCCCCGCAGACGCCTGGTTTAGGAGTTATAGCCATTTTAAGGTTTTGAAATTTTTTTTTTCTGCTGCAAAATATGACCCCCGCAGACGCCTGGTTTAGGAGTTATAGCCATTTTAAGGTTTTGAAATTTTTTTTTCTGGTGCAAAATATGCCCCCCGCAGACGCCTGGTTTAGGAGTTATAGCCATTTTAAGGTTTTGAAATTTTTTTTTCTGGTGCAAAATATGACCCCCGCTGACGCCTGGTTTAGGAGTTATAGCCATTTTAAGGTTTTGAAATTTTTTTTTCTGGTGCAAAATATGACCCCCGCAGACGCATAGTTTAGGAGTTATAGCCATTTTAAGGTTTTGAAATTTTTTTTTCTGGTGCAAAATATGACGCCCGCAGACGCCTAGTTTAGGAGTTATAGCTATTTTAAGGTTTTGAAACTTTTTTTTCTGGTGCAAAATATGATCCCCGCAGACGCCTAGTTTAGGAGTTATAGCCATTTTAAGGTTTTGAAATTTTTTTTTCTGGTGCAAAATATGACCCCAGCAGACGCCTAGTTTAGGAGTTATAGCCATTTTAAGGTTTTGAAATTTTTTTTTCTGGTGCAAAATATGACCCCCGCAGACGCCTAGTTTAGGAGTTATAGCCATTTTAAGGTTTTGAAATTTTTTTTTCTGGTGCAAAATATGACCCCCGCAGACGCCTAGTTTAGCAGTAATAGCCATTTTAAGGTTTTGAATTTTTTTTTTCTGGTGCAAAATATGACCCCCGCAGACGCCTAGTTTAGGAGTTATAGCCATTTTAAGGTTTTGAAAATTTTTTTTTCTGGCGCAAAATATGATCCCCGCGGACGCCTAGTTTAGGAGTTATAGCCATTTTAAGGTTTTGAAATTTTTTTTTCTGGTGCAAAATATGAGCCCCGCAGACGCCTGGTTTAGGAGTTATAGCCATTTTAAGGTTTTGAAATTTTTTTTTTCTGGTGCAAAATATGACCCCCGCAGACGCCTAGTTTAGGAGTTATAGCCATTTTAAGGTTTTGAAATTTTTTTTTCTGGTGCAAAATATGAGCCCCGCAGACGCCTGGTTTAGGAGTTATAGCCATTTTAAGGTTTTGAAATTTTTTTTTTCTGGTGCAAAATATGACCCCCGCAAACTCCTAGTTTAGGAGTTATAGCCATTTTAAGGTTTTGAAATTTTTTTTTCTTATGCAAAATATGACCCCCGCAGACGCCTAGTTTAGCAGTAATAGCCATTTTAAGGTTTTGAATTTTTTTTTCTGGTGCAAAATATGACCCCCGCAGACGCCTAGTTTAGGAGTTATAGCCATTTTAAGGTTTTGAAATTTTTTTTTCTGGTGCAAAATATGACCCCCGCAGACGCCTAGTTTAGGAGTTATAGCCATTTTAAGGTTTTGAAATTTTTTTTTCTGGTGCAAAATATGACCCCCGCAAACGCCTAGTTTAGGAGTTATAGCCATTTTAAGTTTTTGAATTTTTTTTTCTGGTGCAAAATATGACCCCCGCAGACGCCTAGTTTAGCAGTAATAGCCATTTTAAGGTTTTGAATTTTTTTTTTCTGGTGCAAAATATGACCCCCGCAGACGCCTAGTTTAGGAGTTATAGCCATTTTAAGGTTTTGAAACTTTTTTTTCTGGTGCAAAATATGATCCCCGCGGACGCCTAGTTTAGGAGTTATAGCCATTTTAAGGTTTTGAAATTTTTTTTTCTGGTGCAAAATATGACCCCAGCAGACGCCTAGTTTAGGAGTTATAGCCATTTTAAGGTTTTGAAATTTTTTTTTCTGGTGCAAAATATGACCCCCGCAGACGCCTAGTTTAGGAGTTATAGCCATTTTAAGGTTTTGAAATTTTTTTTTCTGGTGCAAAATATGACCCCCGCAGACGCCTAGTTTAGGAGTTATAGCCATTTTAAGATTTTGAAATTTTTTTTTCTGGTGCAAAATATGACCCCCGCAGACGCCTAGTTTAGGAGTTATAGCCATTTTAAGGTTTTGAAATTTTTTTTTTCTGGTGCAAAATATGACCCCCGCGGACGCCTAGCTTAGGAGTTATAGCCATTTTAAGGTTTTGAAATTTTTTTTTTCTGGTGCAAAATATGTCCCCCGCAGACGCCTGGTTTAGGAGTTATAGCCATTTTAAGGTTTTGAAATTTTTTTTTTCTGATGCAAAATATGACCCCTGCAGACGCCTAGTTTAGGAGTTATAGCCATTTTAAGGTTTTGAAAATTTTTTTTCTGGTGCAAAATATGACCCCCGCAGACGCCTGGTTTAGGAGTTATAGCCATTTTAAGGTTTTGAAATTTTTTTTTTCTGGTGCAAAATATGACCCCCGCAGACGCCTAGTTTAGGAGTTATAGCCATTTTAAGGTTTTGAAATTTTTTTTTTCTGGTGCAAAATATGACCCCCGCAGACGCATAGTTTAGGAGTTATAGCCATTTTAAGGTTTTGAAATTTTTTTTTTCTGGTGCAAAATATGACCCCCGCGGACGCCTAGCTTAGGAGTTATAGCCATTTTAAGGTTTTGAAATTTTTTTTTTCTGGTGCAAAACATGACCCCCGCAGACGCCTAGTTTAGGAGTTATAGCCATTTTAAGGTTTTGAAATTTTTTTTTCTGGTGCAAAATATGACCCCCGCAGACGCCTGGTTTAGGAGTTATAGCCATTTTAAGGTTTTGAAATTTTTTTTTTCTGGTGCAGAATATGACCCCCGCAGACGCCTAGTTTAGGAGTTATAGCCATTTTAAGGTTTTGAAATTTTTTTTTTCTGGTGCAAAATATGACCCCCGCAGACGCCTAGTTTAGGAGTTATAGCCATTTTAAGGTTTTGAAATTTTTTTTTCTGATGCAAAATATGACCCCCGCAGACGCCTAGTTTAGGAGTTATAGCCATTTTAAGGTTTTGAAATTTTTTTTTTCTGGTGCAAAATATGACCCCCGCAGACGCCTAGTTTAGGAGATATAGCCATTTTAAGGTTTTGAAATTTTTTTTTCTGGTGCAAAATTTGACCCCCGCAGACTCCTAGTTTAGGAGTTATAGCCATTTTAAGGTTTTGAAATTTTTTTTTCTGGTGCAAAATATGACCCCCGCAGACGCCTAGTTTAGGAGTTATAGCCATTTTAAGGTTTTGAAATTTTTTTTTCTGGTGCAAAATATGACCCCCGCAGACGCCAGGTTTAGGAGTTATAGCCATTTTAAGGTTTTGAAATTTTTTTTTTCTGGTGCAAAATATGACCCCCGCAGACGCCTAGTTTAGGAGTTATAGCCAATTTAAGGTTTTGAAATTTTTTTTTCTGGTGCAAAATATGTCCCCCGCAGACGCCTAGTTTAGGAGTTATAGCCATTTTAAGGTTTTGAAATTTTTTTTTTCTGCTTCAAAATATGACCCCCGCAGACGCCTAGTTTAGGAGTTATAGCCATTTTAAGGTTTTGAAATTTTTTTTTCTGGTGCAAAATATGCCCCCCGCAGACGCCTGGTTTAGGAGTTATAGCCATTTTAAGGTTTTGAAATTTTTTTTTCTGGTGCAAAATATGACCCCCGCAGACGCCTGGTTTAGGAGTTATAGCCATTTTAAGGTTTTGAAATTTTTTTTTTCTGCTGCAAAATTTGACCTCCGCAGACGCCTAGTTTAGGAGTTATAGCCATTTTAAGGTTTTGAAATTTTTTTTTCTGATGCAAAATATGACCCCTGCAGACGCCTAGTTTAGGAGTTATAGCCATTTTAAGGTTTTGAAATTTTTTTTTCTGGTGCAAAATATGAGCCCCGCAGACGCCTAGTTTAGGAGTTATAGCCATTTTAAGGTTTTGAAATTTTTTTTTTCTGGTGCAAAATATGACCCCCGCAGACGCCTAGTTTAGGAGTTATAGCCATTTTAAGGTTTTGAAAATTTTTTTTTCTGGTGCAAAATATGACCCCCGCAGACGCCTAGTTTAGGAGTTACAGCCATTTTAAGGTTTTGAAATTTTTTTTTTCTGGTGCAAAATATGACCCCCGCAGACGCCTAGTTTAGCAGTAATAGCCATTTTAAGGTTTTGAATTTTTTTTTTCTGGTGCAAAATATGACCCCCGCAGACGCCAGGTTTAGGAGTTATAGCCATTTTAAGGTTTTGAAATTTTTTTTTTCTGGTGCAAAATATGACCCCCGCAGACGCCTAGTTTAGCAGTAATAGCCATTTTAAGGTTTTGAAATTTTTTTTTTCTGGTGCAAAATATGTCCCCCGCAGACGCCTGGTTTAGGAGTTATAGCCATTTTAAGGTTTTGAAATTTTTTTTTTCTGCTGCAAAATATGACCCCCGCAGACGCCTGGTTTAGGAGTTATAGCCATTTTAAGGTTTTGAAATTTTTTTTTCTGGTGCAAAATATGCCCCCCGCAGACGCCTGGTTTAGGAGTTATAGCCATTTTAAGGTTTTGAAATTTTTTTTTCTGGTGCAAAATATGACCCCCGCTGACGCCTGGTTTAGGAGTTATAGCCATTTTAAGGTTTTGAAATTTTTTTTTTCTGCTGCAAAATATGACCTCCGCAGACGCCTAGTTTAGGAGTTATAGCCATTTTAAGGTTTTGAAATTTTTTTTTCTGATGCAAAATATGACCCCCGCTGACGCCTGGTTTAGGAGTTATAGCCATTTTAAGGTTTTGAAATTTTTTTTTTCTGCTGCAAAATATGACCTCCGCAGACGCCTAGTTTAGGAGTTATAGCCATTTTAAGGTTTTGAAATTTTTTTTTCTGGTGCAAAATATGACGCCCGCAGACGCCTAGTTTAGGAGTTATAGCCATTTTAAGGTTTTGAAACTTTTTTTTCTGGTGCAAAATATGATCCCCGCAGACGCCTAGTTTAGGAGTTATAGCCATTTTAAGGTTTTGAAATTTTTTTTTCTGGTGCAAAATATGACCCCAGCAGACGCCTAGTTTAGGAGTTATAGCCATTTTAAGGTTTTGAAATTTTTTTTTCTGGTGCAAAATATGACCCCCGCAGACGCCTAGTTTAGGAGTTATAGCCATTTTAAGGTTTTGAAATTTTTTTTTCTGGTGCAAAATATGACCCCCGCAGACGCCTAGTTTAGCAGTAATAGCCATTTTAAGGTTTTGAATTTTTTTTTTCTGGTGCAAAATATGACCCCCGCAGACGCCTAGCTTAGGAGTTATAGCCATTTTAAGGTTTTGAAATTTTTTTTTCTGGTGCAAAATATGACCCCCGCTGACGCCTGGTTTAGGAGTTATAGCCATTTTAAGGTTTTGAAATTTTTTTTTTCTGCTGCAAAATTTGACCTCCGCAGACGCCTAGTTTAGGAGTTATAGCCATTTTAAGGTTTTGAAATTTTTTTTTCTGATGCAAAATATGACCCCTGCAGACGCCTAGTTTAGGAGTTATAGCCATTTTAAGGTTTTGAAATTTTTTTTTCTGGTGCAAAATATGACCCCCGCAGACGCCTAGTTTAGGAGTTATAGCCATTTTAAGGTTTTGAAATTTTTTTTTCTGGTGCAAAATATGAGCCCCGCAGACGCCTGGTTTAGGAGTTATAGCCATTTTAAGGTTTTGAAATTTTTTTTTTCTGGTGCAAAATATGACCCCGCAAACTCCTAGTTTAGGAGTTATAGCCATTTTAAGGTTTTGAAATTTTTTTTTCTTATGCAAAATATGACCCCCGCAGACGCCTAGTTTAGCAGTAATAGCCATTTTAAGGTTTTGAATTTTTTTTTTCTGGTGCAAAATATGACCCCCGCAGACGCCTAGTTTAGGAGTTATAGCCATTTTAAGGTTTTGAAATTTTTTTTTCTGGTGCAAAATATGACCCCCGCAGACGCCTAGTTTAGGAGTTATAGCCATTTTAAGGTTTTGAAACTTTTTTTTCTGGTGCAAAATATGATCCCCGCGGACGCCTAGTTTAGGAGTTATAGCCATTTTAAGGTTTTGAAATTTTTTTTTCTGGTGCAAAATATGACCCCAGCAGACGCCTAGTTTAGGAGTTATAGCCATTTTAAGGTTTTGAAATTTTTTTTTCTGGTGCAAAATATGACCCCCGCAGACGCCTAGTTTAGGAGTTATAGCCATTTTAAGGTTTTGAAATTTTTTTTTCTGGTGCAAAATATGACCCCCGCAGACGCCTAGTTTAGGAGTTATAGCCATTTTAAGATTTTGAAATTTTTTTTTCTGGTGCAAAATATGACCCCGCAGACGCCTAGTTTAGGAGTTATAGCCATTTTAAGGTTTTGAAATTTTTTTTTTCTGGTGCAAAATATGACCCCCGCGGACGCCTAGCTTAGGAGTTATAGCCATTTTAAGGTTTTGAAATTTTTTTTTCTGCTGCAAAATATGACCTCCGCAGACGCCTAATTTAGGAGTTATAGCCATTTTAAGGTTTTGAAATTTTTTTTTTCTGATGCAAAATATGACCCCTGCAGACGCCTAGTTTAGGAGTTATAGCCATTTTAAGGTTTTGAAAATTTTTTTTCTGGTGCAAAATATGACCCCCGCAGACGCCTGGTTTAGGAGTTATAGCCATTTTAAGGTTTTGAAATTTTTTTTTTCTGGTGCAAAATATGACCCCCGCAGACGCCTAGTTTAGGAGTTATAGCCATTTTAAGGTTTTGAAATTTTCTTTTTCTGGTGCAAAATATGACCCCCGCAGACGCATAGTTTAGGAGTTATAGCCATTTTAAGGTTTTGAAATTTTTTTTTTCTGGTGCAAAATATGACCCCCGCGGACGCCTAGCTTAGGAGTTATAGCCATTTTAAGGTTTTGAAATTTTTTTTTTCTGGTGCAAAACATGACCCCCGCAGACGCCTAGTTTAGGAGTTATAGCCATTTTAAGGTTTTGAAATTTTTTTTTCTGGTGCAAAATATGACCCCCGCAGACGCCTGGTTTAGGAGTTATAGCCATTTTAAGGTTTTGAAATTTTTTTTTTCTGGTGCAGAATATGACCCCCGCAGACGCCTAGTTTAGGAGTTATAGCCATTTTAAGGTTTTGAAATTTTTTTTTTCTGGTGCAAAATATGACCCCCGCAGACGCCTAGTTTAGGAGTTATAGCCATTTTAAGGTTTTGAAATTTTTTTTTCTGGTGCAAAATATGACCCCCGCAGACGCCTAGTTTAGGAATTATAGCCATTTTAAGGTTTTGAAATTTTTTTTTTCTGGTGCAAAATATGACCCCCGCAGACGCCTAGTTTAGGAGATATAGCCATTTTAAGGTTTTGAAATTTTTTTTTCTGGTGCAAAATTTGACCCCCGCAGACGCCTAGTTTAGGAGTTATAGCCATTTTAAGGTTTTGAAATTTTTTTTTCTGGTGCAAAATATGACCCCCGCAGACGCCTAGTTTAGGAGTTATAGCCATTTTAAGGTTTTGAAATTTTTTTTTCTGGTGCAAAATATGACCCCCGCAGACGCCAGGTTTAGGAGTTATAGCCATTTTAAGGTTTTGAAATTTTTTTTTTCTGGTGCAAAATATGACCCCCGCAGACGCCTAGTTTAGGAGTTATAGCCAATTTAAGGTTTTGAAATTTTTTTTTCTGGTGCAAAATATGTCCCCCGCAGACGCCTAGTTTAGGAGTTATAGCCATTTTAAGGTTTTGAAATTTTTTTTTTCTGCTTCAAAATATGACCCCCGCAGACGCCTAGTTTAGGAGTTATAGCCATTTTAAGGTTTTGAAATTTTTTTTTCTGGTGCAAAATATGCCCCCCGCAGACGCCTGGTTTAGGAGTTATAGCCATTTTAAGGTTTTGAAATTTTTTTTTCTGGTGCAAAATATGACCCCCGCTGACGCCTGGTTTAGGAGTTATAGCCATTTTAAGGTTTTGAAATTTTTTTTTTCTGCTGCAAAATTTGACCTCCGCAGACGCCTAGTTTAGGAGTTATAGCCATTTTAAGGTTTTGAAATTTTTTTTTCTGATGCAAAATATGACCCCTGCAGACGCCTAGTTTAGGAGTTATAGCCATTTTAAGGTTTTGAAATTTTTTTTTCTGGTGCAAAATATGAGCCCCGCAGACGCCTAGTTTAGGAGTTATAGCCATTTTAAGGTTTTGAAATTTTTTTTTTCTGGTGCAAAATATAACCCCCGCAGACGCCTAGTTTAGGAGTTATAGCCATTTTAAGGTTTTGAAAATTTTTTTTTCTGGTGCAAAATATGACCCCCGCAGACGCCTAGTTTAGGAGTTATAGCCATTTTAAGGTTTTGAAATTTTTTTTTTCTGGTGCAAAATATGACCCCCGCAGACGCCTAGTTTAGCAGTAATAGCCATTTTAAGGTTTTGAATTTTTTTTTTCTGGTGCAAAATATGACCCCCGCAGACGCCTAGTTTAGGAGTTATAGCCATTTTAAGGTTTTGAAACTTTTTTTTCTGGTGCAAAATATGATCCCCGCGGACGCCTAGTTTAGGAGTTATAGCCATTTTAAGGTTTTGAAATTTTTTTTTCTGGTGCAAAATATGATCCCAGCAGACGCCTAGTTTAGGAGTTATAGCCATTTTAAGGTTTTGAAATTTTTTTTTCTGGTGCAAAATATGACCCCCGCAGACGCCTAGTTTAGGAGTTATAGCCATTTTAAGGTTTTGAAATTTTTTTTTCTGGTGCAAAATATGACCCCCGCAGACGCCTAGTTTAGGAGTTATAGCCATTTTAAGATTTTGAAATTTTTTTTTCTGGTGCAAAATATGACCCCCGCAGACGCCTAGTTTAGGAGTTATAGCCATTTTAAGGTTTTGAAATTTTTTTTTTCTGGTGCAAAATATGACCCCCGCGGACGCCTAGCTTAGGAGTTATAGCCATTTTAAGGTTTTGAAATTTTTTTTTTCTGCTGCAAAATATGACCTCCGCAGACGCCTAGTTTAGGAGTTATAGCCATTTTAAGGTTTTGAAATTTTTTTTTTCTGATGCAAAATATGACCCCTGCAGACGCCTAGTTTAGGAGTTATAGCCATTTTAAGGTTTTGAAAATTTTTTTTCTGGTGCAAAATATGACCCCCGCAGACGCCTGGTTTAGGAGTTATAGCCATTTTAAGGTTTTGAAATTTTTTTTTTCTGGTGCAAAATATGACCCCCGCAGACGCCTAGTTTAGGAGTTATAGCCATTTTAAGGTTTTGAAATTTTTTTTTTCTGGTGCAAAATATGACCCCCGCAGACGCATAGTTTAGGAGTTATAGCCATTTTAAGGTTTTGAAATTTTTTTTTTCTGGTGCAAAATATGACCCCCGCGGACGCCTAGCTTAGGAGTTATAGCCATTTTAAGGTTTTGAAATTTTTTTTTTCTGGTGCAAAACATGACCCCCGCAGACGCCTAGTTTAGGAGTTATAGCCATTTTAAGGTTTTGAAATTTTTTTTTCTGGTGCAAAATATGACCCCCGCAGACGCCTGGTTTAGGAGTTATAGCCATTTTAAGGTTTTGAAATTTTTTTTTTCTGGTGCAGAATATGACCCCCGCAGACGCCTAGTTTAGGAGTTATAGCCATTTTAAGGTTTTGAAATTTTTTTTTTCTGGTGCAAAATATGACCCCCGCAGACGCCTAGTTTAGGAGTTATAGCCATTTTAAGGTTTTGAATTTTTTTTTTCTGGTGCAAAATATGACCCCCGCAGACGCCTAGTTTAGGAGTTATAGCCATTTTAAGGTTTTGAAATTTTTTTTTTCTGGTGCAAAATATGACCCCCGCAGACGCCTAGTTTAGGAGTTATAGCCAATTTAAGGTTTTGAAATTTTTTTTTTCTGGTGCAAAATATGTCCCCCGCAGACGCCTAGTTTAGGAGTTATAGCCATTTTAAGGTTTTGAAATTTTTTTTTTCTGCTTCAAAATATGACCCCCGCAGACGCCTGGTTTAGGAGTTATAGCCATTTTAAGGTTTTGAAATTTTTTTTTCTGGTGCAAAATATGCCCCCCGCAGACGCCTGGTTTAGGAGTTATAGCCATTTTAAGGTTTTGAAATTTTTTTTTCTGGTGCAAAATATCACCCCCGCTGACGCCTGGTTTAGGAGTTATAGCCATTTTAAGGTTTTGAAATTTTTTTTTTCTGCTGCAAAATTTGACCTCCGCAGACGCCTAGTTTAGGAGTTATAGCCATTTTAAGGTTTTGAAATTTTTTTTTCTGATGCAAAATATGACCCCCGCAGACGCCTGGTTTAGGAGTTATAGCCATTTTAAGGTTTTGAAATTTTTTTTTTCTGGTGCAGAATATGACCCCCGCAGACGCCTAGTTTAGGAGTTATAGCCATTTTAAGATTTTGAAATTTTTTTTTCTGGTGCAAAATATGACCGCCGCAGACGCCTAGTTTAGGAGTTATAGCCATTTTAAGGTTTTGAAATTTTTTTTTCTGGTGCAAAATATGACCCCCGCAGACGCCTGGTTTAGGAGTTATAGCCATTTTAAGGTTTTGAAATTTTTTTTTTCTGGTGCAAAATATGACCCCTGCAGACGCCTAGTTTAGGAGTTATAGCCATTTTAAGGTTTTGAAATTTTTTTTTTCTGGTGCAAAATATGACCCCCGCAGACGCATAGTTTAGGAGTTATAGCCATTTTAAGGTTTTGAAATTTTTTTTTTCTGGTGCAAAATATGACCCCCGCAGACGCCTAGTTTAGGAGTTATAGCCATTTTAAGGTTTTGAAACTTTTTTTTCTGGTGCAAAATATGATCCCCGCGGACGCCTAGTTTAGGAGTTATAGCCATTTTAAGGTTTTGAAATTTTTTTTTCTGGTGCAAAATATGATCCCAGCAGACGCCTAGTTTAGGAGTTATAGCCATTTTAAGGTTTTGAAATTTTTTTTTCTGGTGCAAAATATGACCCCCGCAGACGCCTAGTTTAGGAGTTATAGCCATTTTAAGGTTTTGAAATTTTTTTTTCTGGTGCAAAATATGACCCCCGCAGACGCCTAGTTTAGGAGTTATAGCCATTTTAAGATTTTGAAATTTTTTTTTCTGGTGCAAAATATGACCCCCGCAGACGCCTAGTTTAGGAGTTATAGCCATTTTAAGGTTTTGAAATTTTTTTTTTCTGGTGCAAAATATGACCCCCGCGGACGCCTAGCTTAGGAGTTATAGCCATTTTAAGGTTTTGAAATTTTTTTTTTCTGCTGCAAAATATGACCTCCGCAGACGCCTAGTTTAGGAGTTATAGCCATTTTAAGGTTTTGAAATTTTTTTTTTCTGATGCAAAATATGACCCCTGCAGACGCCTAGTTTAGGAGTTATAGCCATTTTAAGGTTTTGAAAATTTTTTTTCTGGTGCAAAATATGACCCCCGCAGACGCCTGGTTTAGGAGTTATAGCCATTTTAAGGTTTTGAAATTTTTTTTTTCTGGTGCAAAATATGACCCCCGCAGACGCCTAGTTTAGGAGTTATAGCCATTTTAAGGTTTTGAAATTTTTTTTTTCTGGTGCAAAATATGACCCCCGCAGACGCATAGTTTAGGAGTTATAGCCATTTTAAGGTTTTGAAATTTTTTTTTTCTGGTGCAAAATATGACCCCCGCGGACGCCTAGCTTAGGAGTTATAGCCATTTTAAGGTTTTGAAATTTTTTTTTTCTGGTGCAAAACATGACCCCCGCAGACGCCTAGTTTAGGAGTTATAGCCATTTTAAGGTTTTGAAATTTTTTTTTCTGGTGCAAAATATGACCCCCGCAGACGCCTGGTTTAGGAGTTATAGCCATTTTAAGGTTTTGAAATTTTTTTTTTCTGGTGCAGAATATGACCCCCGCAGACGCCTAGTTTAGGAGTTATAGCCATTTTAAGGTTTTGAAATTTTTTTTTTCTGGTGCAAAATATGACCCCCGCAGACGCCTAGTTTAGGAGTTATAGCCATTTTAAGGTTTTGAATTTTTTTTTTCTGGTGCAAAATATGACCCCCGCAGACGCCTAGTTTAGGAGTTATAGCCATTTTAAGGTTTTGAAATTTTTTTTTTCTGGTGCAAAATATGACCCCCGCAGACGCCTAGTTTAGGAGATATAGCCATTTTAAGGTTTTGAAATTTTTTTTTCTGGTGCAAAATTTGACCCCCGCAGACGCCTAGTTTAGGAGTTATAGCCATTTTAAGGTTTTGAAATTTTTTTTTCTGGTGCAAAATATGACCCCCGCAGACGCCTAGTTTAGGAGTTATAGCCATTTTAAGGTTTTGAAATTTTTTTTTCTGGTGCAAAATATGACCCCCGCAGACGCCAGGTTTAGGAGTTTTAGCCATTTTAAGGTTTTGAAATTTTTTTTTTCTGGTGCAAAATATGACCCCCACAGACGCCTAGTTTAGGAGTTATAGCCAATTTAAGGTTTTGAAATTTTTTTTTTCTGGTGCAAAATATGACCCCCGCAGACGCCTAGTTTAGGAGATATAGCCATTTTAAGGTTTTGAAATTTTTTTTTCTGGTGCAAAATTTGACCCCCGCAGACGCCTAGTTTAGGAGTTATAGCCATTTTAAGGTTTTGAAATTTTTTTTTCTGGTGCAAAATATGACCCCCGCAGACGCCTAGTTTAGGAGTTATAGCCATTTTAAGGTTTTGAAATTTTTTTTTCTGGTGCAAAATATGACCCCCGCAGACGCCAGGTTTAGGAGTTTTAGCCATTTTAAGGTTTTGAAATTTTTTTTTTCTGGTGCAAAATATGACCCCCACAGACGCCTAGTTTAGGAGTTATAGCCAATTTAAGGTTTTGAAATTTTTTTTTTCTGGTGCAAAATATGTCCCCCGCAGACGCCTAGTTTAGGAGTTATAGCCATTTTAAGGTTTTGAAATTTTTTTTTTCTGCTTCAAAATATGACCCCCGCAGACGCCTGGTTTAGGAGTTATAGCCATTTTAAGGTTTTGAAATTTTTTTTTCTGGTGCAAAATATGCCCCCCGCAGACGCCTGGTTTAGGAGTTATAGCCATTTTAAGGTTTTGAAATTTTTTTTTCTGGTGCAAAATATCACCCCCGCTGACGCCTGGTTTAGGAGTTATAGCCATTTTAAGGTTTTGAAATTTTTTTTTTCTGCTGCAAAATTTGACCTCCGCAGACGCCTAGTTTAGGAGTTATAGCCATTTTAAGGTTTTGAAATTTTTTTTTCTGATGCAAAAT
Organism: Volucella zonaria; assembly: GCA_963966105.1. Lineage (NCBI taxonomy): Eukaryota > Metazoa > Arthropoda > Insecta > Diptera > Syrphidae > Volucella > Volucella zonaria. The sequence continues at coordinate 155,787,575 of OZ014533.1, forward strand.
ATGACCCCCGCAGACGCCTGGTTTAGGAGTTATAGCCATTTTAAGGTTTTGAAATTTTTTTTTTCTGGTGCAGAATATGACCCCCGCAGACGCCTAGTTTAGGAGTTATAGCCATTTTAAGATTTTGAAATTTTTTTTTCTGGTGCAAAATATGACCGCCGCAGACGCCTAGTTTAGGAGTTATAGCCATTTTAAGGTTTTGAAATTTTTTTTTCTGGTGCAAAATATGACCCCCGCAGACGCCTGGTTTAGGAGTTATAGCCATTTTAAGGTTTTGAAATTTTTTTTTTCTGGTGCAAAATATGACCCCTGCAGACGCCTAGTTTAGGAGTTATAGCCATTTTAAGGTTTTGAAATTTTTTTTTTCTGGTGCAAAATATGACCCCCGCAGACGCATAGTTTAGGAGTTATAGCCATTTTAAGGTTTTGAAATTTTTTTTTTCTGGTGCAAAATATGACCCCCGCGGACGCCTAGCTTAGGAGTTATAGCCATTTTAAGGTTTTGAAATTTTTTTTTTCTGGTGCAAAACATGACCCCCGCAGACGCCTAGTTTAGGAGTTATAGCCATTTTAAGGTTTTGAAATTTTTTTTTCTGGTGCAAAATATGACCCCCGCAGACGCCTGGTTTAGGAGTTATAGCCATTTTAAGGTTTTGAAATTTTTTTTTTCTGGTGCAGAATATGACCCCCGCAGACGCCTAGTTTAGGAGTTATAGCCATTTTAAGGTTTTGAAATTTTTTTTTTCTGGTGCAAAATATGACCCCCGCAGACGCCTAGTTTAGGAGTTATAGCCATTTTAAGGTTTTGAAATTTTTTTTTCTGGTGCAAAATATGACCCCCGCAGACGCCTAGTTTAGGAGTTATAGCCATTTTAAGGTTTTGAAATTTTTTTTTTCTGGTGCAAAATATGACCCCCGCAGACGCCTAGTTTAGGAGATATAGCCATTTTAAGGTTTTGAAATTTTTTTTTCTGGTGCAAAATATGACCCCCGCAGACGCCTGGTTTAGGAGTTATAGCCATTTTAAGGTTTTGAAATTTTTTTTTTCTGGTGCAGAATATGACCCCCGCAGACGCCTAGTTTAGGAGTTATAGCCATTTTAAGGTTTTGAAATTTTTTTTTTCTGGTGCAAAATATGACCCCCGCAGACGCCTAGTTTAGGAGTTATAGCCATTTTAAGGTTTTGAAATTTTTTTTTCTGATGCAAAATATGACCCCTGCAGACGCCTAGTTTAGGAGTTATAGCCATTTTAAGGTTTTGAAATTTTTTTTTCTGGTGCAAAATATGAGCCCCGCAGACGCCTAGTTTAGGAGTTATAGCCATTTTAAGGTTTTGAAATTTTTTTTTTCTGGTGCAAAATATGACTCCCGCAGACGCCTAGTTTAGGAGTTATAGCCATTTTAAGGTTTTGAAAATTTTTTTTTCTGGTGCAAAATATGACCCCCGCAGACGCCTAGTTTAGGAGTTATAGCCATTTTAAGGTTTTGAAATTTTTTTTTTCTGGTGCAAAATATGACCCCCGCGGACGCCTAGTTTAGGAGTTATAGCCATTTTAAGGTTTTGAAATTTTTTTTTTCTGGTGCAAAACATGACCCCCGCAGACGCCTAGTTTAGGAGTTATAGCCATTTTAAGGTTTTGAAATTTTTTTTTCTGGTGCAAAATATGACCCCCGCAGACGCCTAGTTTAGGAGTTATAGCTATTTTAAGGTTTTGAAATTTTTTTTTCTGGTGCAAAATATGACCCCCGCAGACGCCTGGTTTAGGAGTTATAGCCATTTTAAGGTTTTGAAATTTTTTTTTCTGGTGCAGAATATGACCCCCGCAGACGCCTAGTTTAGGAGTTATAGCCATTTTAAGATTTTGAAATTTTTTTTTCTGGTGCAAAATATGACCCCCGCAGACGCCTAGTTTAGGAGTTATAGCCATTTTAAGGTTTTGAAATTTTTTTTTCTGGTGCAAAATATGACCCCCGCAGACGCCTAGTTTAGGAGTTATAGCCATTTTAAGGTTTTGAAATTTTTTTTTCTGGTGCAAATTATGACCCCCGCAGACGCCTAGTTTAGGAGTTATCGCCATTTTAAGGTTTTGAAATTTTTTTTTTCTGGTGCAAAATATGACCCCCGCAGACGCCTAGTTTAGGAGTTATAGCCATTTTAAGGTTTAGAAATTTTTTTTTCTGGTGCAAAATATGACCCCAGCAGACGCCTAGTTTAGGAGTTATAGCCATTTTAAGGTTTTGAAATTTTTTTTTCTGGTGCAAAATATGACCCCCGCAGACGCCTAGTTTAGGAGTTATAGCCATTTTAAGGTTTTGAAATTTTTTTTTTTCTGCTGCAAAATATGACCCCCGCAGACGCCTAGTTTAGGAGTTATAGCCATTTTAAGGTTTTGAAATTTTTTTTTCTGGTGCAAAATATGACCCCCGCAGACGCCTAGTTTAGGAGTTATAGCCATTTTAAGGTTTTGAAATTTTTTTTTCTGGTGCAAAATATGACCCCAGCAGACGCCTAGTTTAGGAGTTATAGCCATTTTAAGGTTTTGAAATTTTTTTTTCTGGTGCAAAATATGACCCCCGCAGACGCCTAGTTTAGGAGTTATAGCCATTTTAAGGTTTTGAAATTTTTTTTTTTCTGCTGCAAAATATGACCCCCGCAGACGCCTAGTTTAGGAGTTATAGCCATTTTAAGGTTTTGAAATTTTTTTTTTCTGGTGCAAAATATGACCCCCGCAGACGCCTAGTTTAGGAGTTATAGCCATTTTAAGGTTTTGAAATTTTTTTTTTCTGGTGCAAAATATGACCCCCGCAGACGCCTAGTTTAGGACTTATAGCCATTTTAAGGTTTTGAAATTTTTTTTTCTGGTGCAAAATATGACCCCCGCAGACGACTAGTTTAGGAGTTATAGCCATTTTAAGGTTTTGAAATTTTTTTTTTCTACTGCAAAATATGACCCCCGCAGACGCCTAGTTTAGGAGTTATAGCCATTTTAAGGTTTTGAAATTTTTTTTTTCTGGTGCCAAATATGTCCCCCGCAGACGCCTAGTTTAGGAGTTATAGCCATTTTAAGGTTTTGAAATTTTTTTTTTCTGGTGCAAAATATGACCCCCGCAGACGCTTAGTTTAGGAGTTATAGCCATTTTAAGGTTTTGAAATTTTTTTTCTGGTGCAAAATATGACCCCCGCAGACGCCTAGTTTAGGATTTATAGCCATTTTAAGATTTTGAAAATTTTTTTTTATGGTGCAAAATATGACCCCCGCAGACGCCTAGTTTAGGAGTTATAGCCATTTTAAGGTTTCGAAATTTTTTTTTCTGGTGCAAAATTTGACCCCCGCAGACGCCTAGTTTAGGAGTTATAGCCATTTTAAGGTTTTGAAATTTTTTTTTCTGGTGCAAAATATGACCACCGCAGACGCCTGGTTTAGGAGTTATAGCCATTTTAAGGTTTTGAAATTTTTTTCTTCTGCTGCAAAATATGACCCCCGCAGACGCCTAGTTTAGGAGTTATAGCCATTTTAAGGTTTTAAAATTTTTTTTTTTCTGGTGCAAAATATGACCCCCGCAGACGCCTGGGTTAGGAGTTATAGCCATTTTAAAGTTTTGAAATTTTTTTTTTTTGGTGCAAAATATGACCCCCGCAGACGCCTGGTTTAGGAGTTATAGCCTTTTTAAGGTTTTGAAATTTTTTTTTCTGGTGCAAAATATGACCCCCGCTGACGCCTGGTTTAGGAGTTATAGCCATTTTAAGGTTTTGAAATTTTTTTTTCTGGTGCAAAATATGACCCCCGCAGACGCCTAGTTTAGGAGTTATAGCCATTTTAAGGTTTTGAAATTTTTTTTTTTTGGTGCAAAATATGACCCCCGCAGACGCCTAGTTTAGGAGTTATAGCCATTTTAAGGTTTTGAAATTTTTTTTTCTGGTGCAAAATATGACCCCCGCAGACGCCTAGTTTAGGAGTTATAGCCATTTTAAGGTTTTGAAATTTTTTTTTCTGGTGCAAAATATGACCCCCGCAGACGCCTAGTTTAGGAGTTATAGCCATTTTAAGGTTTTGAAATTTTTTTTTCTGGTGCAAAATATGACCCCCGCAGACGCCTAGTTTAGGAGTTATAGCCATTTTAAGGTTTTGAATTTTTTTTTTCTGGTGCAAAATATGACCCCCGCAGACGCCTATTTTAGGAGTTATAGCCATTTTAAGGTTTTGAAATTTTTTTTTCTGGTGCAAAATATGACCCCCGCAGACGCCTAGTTTAGGAGTTATAGCCATTTTAAGGTTTTGAAATTTTTTTTTCTGGTGCAAAATATGACCCCCGCAGACGCCTAGTTTAGGAGTTATAGCCATTTTAAGGTTTTGAAATTTTTTTTTTTTGGTGCAAAATATGACCCCCACAGACGCCTAGTGTAGGAGTTATAGCCATTTTAAGGTTTTGAAATTTTTTTTTTTTGCTGCAAAATATGACCCCCGCAGACGCCTAGATTAGGAGTTATAGCCATTTTAAGGTTTTGAAATTTTTTTTTCTGGTGCAAAATATGACCCCCGCAGACACCTAGTTTAGGAGTTATAGCCATTTTAAGGTTTTGAAATTTTTTTTTCTGGTGCAAAATATGACCCCCGCAGACGCCTAGTTTAGGAGTTATAGCCATTTTAAGGTTTTGAAATTTTTTTTTCTGGTGCAAAATATGACCCCCGCACCCCCGTTTTGAAATTTTTTTTTTTTGGTGCAAAATATGACGCCCCCAGACGCCTAGTTTAGGAGTTATAGCCATTTTAAGGTTTTGAAAATTTTTTTTCTTTTGCAAAATATGACCCCCGCAGACGCCTAGTTTAGGAGTTATAGCCATTTTAAGGTTTTAAAATTTTTTTTTCTGGTGCAAAATATGACCCCCGCAGACGCCTAGTTTAGGAGTTATAGCCATTTTAAGGTTTTGAAATTTTTTTTTTTTGGTGCAAAATATGACCCCCACAGACGCCTAGTGTAGGAGTTATAGCCATTTTAAGGTTTTGAAATTTTTTTTTTTTGCTGCAAAATATGACCCCCGCAGACGCCTAGATTAGGAGTTATAGCCATTTTAAGGTTTTGAAATTTTTTTTTCTGGTGCAAAATATGACCCCCGCAGACGCCTAGTTTAGGAGTTATAGCCATTTTAAGGTTTTGAAATTTTTTTTTCTGGTGCAAAATATGACCCCCGCACCCCCGTTTTGAAATTTTTTTTTTTTGGTGCAAAATATGACGCCCGCAGACGCCTAGTTTAGGAGTTATAGCCATTTTAAGGTTTTGAAATTTTTTTTTCTGGTGCAAAATATGACCCCCGCAGACGCCTAGTTTAGGAGTTATAGCCATTTTAAGGTTTTGAAATTTTTTTTTCTGGCACAAAATATGACCCCCGCAGACGCCTAGTTTAGGAGCTATAGCCATTTTAAGGTTTTGAAATTTTTTTTTTTTTGCAAAATATGACCCCCGCAGACGCCTAGTTTAGGAGTTATAGCCATTTTAAGGTTTTGAAATTTTTTTTTCTGGTGCAAAATATGACCCCCGCAGACGCCTAGTTTAGGAGTTATAGCCATTTTAAGGTTTTGAATTTTTTTTTTCTGGTGCAAAATATGACCCCCGCACACGCCTATTTTAGGAGTTATAGCCATTTTAAGGTTTTGAAATTTTTTTTTCTGGTGCAAAATATGACCCCCGCAGACGCCTAGATTAGGAGTTATAGCCATTTTAAGGTTTTGAAATTTTTTTTTCTGGTGCAAAATATGACCCCCGCAGACGCCTAGATTAGGAGTTATAGCCATTTTAAGGTTTTGAAATTTTTTTTTCTGGTGCAAAATATGACCCCCGCAGACGCCTAGATTAGGAGTTATAGCCATTTTAAGGTTTTGAAATTTTTTTTTCTGGTGCAAAATATGACCCCCGCAGACGCCTAGTTTAGGAGTTATAGCCATTTTAAGGTTTTGAAATTTTTTTTTCTGGTGCAAAATATGACCCCCGCAGACGCCTAGATTAGGAGTTATAGCCATTTTAAGGTTTTGAAATTTTTTTTTCTGGTGCAAAATATGACCCCCGCAGACGCCTAATTTAGGAGTTATAGCCATTTTAAGGTTTTGAAATTTTTTTTTCTGGCACAAAATATGACCCCCGCAGACGCCTAGTTTAGGAGCTATAGCCATTTTAAGGTTTTGAAATTTTTTTTTTTTTTGCAAAATATGACCCCCGCAGACGCCTAGTTTAGGAGTTATAGCCATTTTAAGGTTTTGAAATTTTTTTTTCTGGTGCAAAATATGACCCCCGCAGACGCCTATTTTAGGAGTTATAGCCATTTTAAGGTTTTGAAATTTTTTTTTCTGGTGCAAAATATGACCCCCGCAGACGCCTAGTTTAGGAGTTATAGCCATTTTAAGGTTTTGAAATTTTTTTTTCTGGTGCAAAATATGACCCCCGCAGACGCCTAGTTTAGGAGTTATAGCCATTTTAAGGTTTTGAAATTTTTTTTTCTGGTGCAAAATATGACCCCCGCAGGTGCCTAGTTTAGGAGTTATAGCCATTTTAAGGTTTTGAAATTTTTTTTTTCGGTGCAAAATATAACCCCCACAGACGCCTAGTTTAGGAGTTATAGCCATTTTAAGGTTTTGAAATTTTTTTTTCTGGTGCAAAATATGACCCCCGCAGACGCCTAGTTTAGGAGCTATAGCCATTTTAAGGTTTTGAAATTTTTTTTTTTTGGTGCAAAATATGACCCCCGCAGACGCCTAGTTGAGGAGTTATAGCCATTTTAAGGTTTTGAAATTTTTTTTTTTTGGTGCAAAATATGACCCCCACAGACGCCTAGTGTAGGAGTTATAGCCATTTTAAGGTTTTGAATTTTTTTTTTTTGGTGCAAAATATGACCCCCGCAGACGCCTAGTTTAGGAGTTATAGCCATTTTAAGGTTTTGAAATTTTTTTTCTGGTGCAAAATATGACCCCCGCAGACGCCTAGTTAAGGAGTTATAGCCATTTTAAGGTTTTGAAATTTTTTTTTCTGGTGCAAAATATGACCCCCGCAGACGCCTAGTTTAGGAGTTATAACCATTTTAAGGTTTTGAAATTTTTTTTTTTTGGTGCAAAATATGACCCCCGCAGACGCCTAGCTTAGGAGTTATAGCCATTTTAAGGTTTTGAAATTTTTTTTTCTGGTGCAAAATATGACCCCCGCAGACGCCTAGTTTAGGAGTTATAGCCATTTTAAGGTTTTGAAATTTTTTTTTCTGGTGCAAAATATGACCCCTTCAGACGCCTAGTTTAGGAGTTATAGCCATTTTAAGGTTTTGAAATTTTTTTTTCTGGTGCAAAATATGACCCCCGCAGACGCCTAGTTTAGGAGTTATAGCCATTTTAAGGTTTTGAAATTTTTTTTTCTGGTGCAAAATATGACCCCCGCAGACGCCTAGTTTAGGAGTTATAGCCATTTTAAGGTTTTGAAATTTTTTTTTCTGGTGCAAAATATGACCCCCTAGTTTAGGAGTTATAGCCATTTTAAGGTTTTGAAATTTTTTTTTCTGGTGCAAAATATGACCCCCGCAGACGCCTGGTTTAGGAGTTATAGCCATTTTAAAGTTTTGAAATTTTTTTTTCTGGTGCAAAATATGCCCCCCGCAGACGCCTGGTTTAGGAGTTATAGCCATTTTAAGGTTTTGAAATTTTTTTTTCTGGTGCAAAATATGACCCCCTCAGCCTGGTTTAGGAGTTATAGCCATTTAAAGTTTTGAAATTTTTTTTTCTGGTGCAAAATATGACCCCCGCAGACGCCTAGTTTAGGAGTTATAGCCATTTTAAGGTTTTGAAATTTTTTTTTTCTGGTGCAAAATATGACCCCCGCAGACGCTTAGTTTAGGAGTTATAGCCATTTTAAGGTTTTGAAATTTTTTTTCTGGTGCAAAATATGACCCCCGCAGACGCCTAGTTTAGGATTTATAGCCATTTTAAGATTTTGAAAAATTTTTTTTATGGTGCAAAATATGACCCCCGCAGACGCCTAGTTTAGGAGTTATAGCCATTTTAAGGTTTCGAAATTTTTTTTTCTGGTGCAAAATTTGACCCCCGCAGACGCCTAGTTTAGGAGTTATAGCCATTTTAAGGTTTTGAAATTTTTTTTTCTGGTGCAAAATATGACCCCCGCAGACGCCTGGTTTAGGAGTTATAGCCATTTTAAGGTTTTGAAATTTTTTTCTTCTGCTGCAAAATATGACCCCCGCAGACGCCTAGTTTAGGAGTTATAGCCATTTTAAGGTTTTAAAATTTTTTTTTTTCTGGTGCAAAATATGACCCCCGCAGACGCCTGGGTTAGGAGTTATAGCCATTTTAAAGTTTTGAAATTTTTTTTTCTGGTGCAAAATATGCCCCCCGCAGACGCCTGGTTTAGGAGTTATAGCCTTTTTAAGGTTTTGAAATTTTTTTTTCTGGTGCAAAATATGACCCCCGCAGACGCCTAGTTTAGGAGTTATAGCCATTTTAAGGTTTTGAAATTTTTTTTTCTGGTGCAAAATATGACCCCCGCAGACGCCTAGTTTAGGAGTTATAGCCATTTTAAGGTTTTGAAATTTTTTTTTTTTGGTGCAAAATATGACCCCCACAGACGCCTAGTGTAGGAGTTATAGCCATTTTAAGGTTTTGAATTTTTTTTTTTTGGTGCAAAATATGACCCCCGCAGACGCCTAGTTTAGGAGTTATAGCCATTTTAAGGTTTTGAAATTTTTTTTCTGGTGCAAAATATGACCCCCGCAGACGCCTAGTTAAGGAGTTATAGCCATTTTAAGGTTTTGAAATTTTTTTTTCTGGTGCAAAATATGACCCCCGCAGACGCCTAGTTTAGGAGTTATAACCATTTTAAGGTTTTGAAATTTTTTTTTTTTGGTGCAAAATATGACCCCCGCAGACGCCTAGCTTAGGAGTTATAGCCATTTTAAGGTTTTGAAATTTTTTTTTCTGGTGCAAAATATGACCCCCGCAGACGCCTAGTTTAGGAGTTATAGCCATTTTAAGGTTTTGAAATTTTTTTTTCTGGTGCAAAATATGACCCCCGCAGACGCCTAGTTTAGGAGTTATAGCCATTTTAAGGTTTTGAAATTTTTTTTTCTGGTGCAAAATATGACCCCCGCAGACGCCTAGTTTAGGAGTTATAGCCATTTTAAGGTTTTGAAATTTTTTTTTCTGGTGCAAAATATGACCCCCTAGTTTAGGAGTTATAGCCATTTTAAGGTTTTGAAATTTTTTTTTCTGGTGCAAAATATGACCCCCGCAGACGCCTGGTTTAGGAGTTATAGCCATTTTAAAGTTTTGAAAATTTTTTTTCTGGTGCAAAATATGCCCCCCGCAGACGCCTGGTTTAGGAGTTATAGCCATTTTAAGGTTTTGAAATTTTTTTTTCTGGTGCAAAATATGACCCCCTCAGCCTGGTTTAGGAGTTATAGCCATTTAAAGTTTTGAAATTTTTTTTTCTGGTGCAAAATATGACCCCCGCAGACGCCTAGTTTAGGAGTTATAGCCATTTTAAGGTTTTGAAATTTTTTTTTTCTGGTGCAAAATATGACCCCCGCAGACGCTTAGTTTAGGAGTTATAGCCATTTTAAGGTTTTGAAATTTTTTTTCTGGTGCAAAATATGACCCCCGCAGACGCCTAGTTTAGGATTTATAGCCATTTTAAGATTTTGAAAAATTTTTTTTATGGTGCAAAATATGACCCCCGCAGACGCCTAGTTTAGGAGTTATAGCCATTTTAAGGTTTCGAAATTTTTTTTTCTGGTGCAAAATTTGACCCCCGCAGACGCCTAGTTTAGGAGTTATAGCCATTTTAAGGTTTTGAAATTTTTTTTTCTGGTGCAAAATATGACCCCCGCAGACGCCTGGTTTAGGAGTTATAGCCATTTTAAGGTTTTGAAATTTTTTTCTTCTGCTGCAAAATATGACCCCCGCAGACGCCTAGTTTAGGAGTTATAGCCATTTTAAGGTTTTAAAATTTTTTTTTTTCTGGTGCAAAATATGACCCCCGCAGACGCCTGGGTTAGGAGTTATAGCCATTTTAAAGTTTTGAAATTTTTTTTTCTGGTGCAAAATATGCCCCCCGCAGACGCCTGGTTTAGGAGTTATAGCCTTTTTAAGGTTTTGAAATTTTTTTTTCTGGTGCAAAATATGACCCCCGCTGACGCCTGGTTTAGGAGTTATAGCCATTTTAAGGTTTTGAAATTTTTTTTTCTGGTGCAAAATATGACCCCCGCAGACGCCTAGTTTAGGAGTTATAGCCATTTTAAGGTTTTGAAATTTTTTTTTCTGGTGCAAAATATGACCCCAGCAGACGCCTAGTTTAGGAGTTATAGCCATTTTAAGGTTTTGAAATTTTTTTTTTTTGGTGCAAAATATGACCCCCACAGACGCCTAGTGTAGGAGTTATAGCCATTTTAAGGTTTTGAAATTTTTTTTTTTTGCTGCAAAATATGACCCCCGCAGACGCCTAGATTAGGAGTTATAGCCATTTTAAGGTTTTGAAATTTTTTTTTCTGGTGCAAAATATGACCCCCGCAGACACCTAGTTTAGGAGTTATAGCCATTTTAAGGTTTTGAAATTTTTTTTTCTGGTGCAAAATATGACCCCCGCAGACGCCTAGTTTAGGAGTTATAGCCATTTTAAGGTTTTGAAATTTTTTTTTCTGGTGCAAAATATGACCCCCGCACCCCCGTTTTGAAATTTTTTTTTTTTGGTGCAAAATATGACGCCCGCAGACGCCTAGTTTAGGAGTTATAGCCATTTTAAGGTTTTGAAATTTTTTTTTCTGGTGCAAAATATGACCCCCGCAGACGCCTAGTTTAGGAGTTATAGCCATTTTAAGGTTTTGAAATTTTTTTTTCTGGCACAAAATATGACCCCCGCAGACGCCTAGTTTAGGAGCTATAGCCATTTTAAGGTTTTGAAATTTTTTTTTTTTTGCAAAATATGACCCCCGCAGACGCCTAGTTTAGGAGTTATAGCCATTTTAAGGTTTTGAAATTTTTTTTTCTGGTGCAAAATATGACCCCCGCAGACGCCTAGTTTAGGAGTTATAGCCATTTTAAGGTTTTGAATTTTTTTTTTCTGGTGCAAAATATGACCCCCGCAGACGCCTATTTTAGGAGTTATAGCCATTTTAAGGTTTTGAAATTTTTTTTTCTGGTGCAAAATATGACCCCCGCAGACGCCTAGATTAGGAGTTATAGCCATTTTAAGGTTTTGAAATTTTTTTTTCTGGTGCAAAATATGACCCCCGCAGACGCCTAGATTAGGAGTTATAGCCATTTTAAGGTTTTGAAATTTTTTTTTCTGGTGCAAAATATGACCACCGCAGACGCCTAGATTAGGAGTTATAGCCATTTTAAGGTTTTGAAATTTTTTTTTCTGGTGCAAAATATGACCCCCGCAGACGCCTAGTTTAGGAGTTATAGCCATTTTAAGGTTTTGAAATTTTTTTTTCTGGTGCAAAATATGACCCCCGCAGACGCCTAGATTAGGAGTTATAGCCATTTTAAGGTTTTGAAATTTTTTTTTCTGGTGCAAAATATGACCCCCGCAGACGCCTAGTTTAGGAGTTATAGCCATTTTAAGGTTTTGAAATTTTTTTTTCTGGCACAAAATATGACCCCCGCAGACGCCTAGTTTAGGAGCTATAGCCATTTTAAGGTTTTGAAATTTTTTTTTTTTTTGCAAAATATGACCCCCGCAGACGCCTAGTTTAGGAGTTATAGCCATTTTAAGGTTTTGAAATTTTTTTTTCTGGTGCAAAATATGACCCCCGCAGACGCCTAGTTTAGGAGTTATAGCCATTTTAAGGTTTTGAATTTTTTTTTTCTGGGGCAAAATATGACCCCCGCAGACGCCTATTTTAGGAGTTATAGCCATTTTAAGGTTTTGAAATTTTTTTTTCTGGTGCAAAATATGACCCCCGCAGACGCCTAGTTTAGGAGTTATAGCCATTTTAAGGTTTTGAAATTTTTTTTTCTGGTGCAAAATATGACCCCCGCAGACGCCTAGTTTAGGAGTTATAGCCATTTTAAGGTTTTGAAATTTTTTTTTCTGGTGCAAAATATGACCCCCGCAGGCGCCTAGTTTAGGAGTTATAGCCATTTTAAGGTTTTGAAATTTTTTTTTTTGGTGCAAAATATGACCCCCGCAGACGCCTAGTTTAGGAGTTATAGCCATTTTAAGGTTTTGAAATTTTTTTTTCTGGTGCAAAATATGACCCCCGCAGACGCCTAGTTTAGGAGCTATAGCCATTTTAAGGTTTTGAAATTTTTTTTTTTTGGTGCAAAATATGACCCCCGCAGACGCCTAGTTGAGGAGTTATAGCCATTTTAAGGTTTTGAAATTTTTTTTTTTTGGTGCAAAATATGACCTCCACAGACGCCTAGTGTAGGAGTTATAGCCATTTTAAGGTTTTGAATTTTTTTTTTTTGGTGCAAAATATGACCCCCGCAGACGCCTAGTTTAGGAGTTATAGCCATTTTAAGGTTTTGAAATTTTTTTTTCTGGTGCAAAATATGACCCCCGCAGACGCCTAGTTTAGGAGTTATAGCCATTTTAAGGTTTTGAAATTTTTTTTCTGGTGCAAAATATGACCCCCGCAGACGCCTAGTTAAGGAGTTATAGCCATTTTAAGGTTTTGAAATTTTTTTTTCTGGTGCAAAATATGACCCCCGCAGACGCCTAGTTTAGGAGCTATAGCCATTTTAAGGTTTTGAAATTTTTTTTTCTGGTGCAAAATATGACCCCCGCAGACGCCTAGTTTAGGAGTTATAGCCATTTTAAGGTTTTGAAATTTTTTTTCTGGTGCAAAATATGACCCCCGCAGACGCCTAGTTAAGGAGTTATAGCCATTTTAAGGTTTTGAAATTTTTTTTTCTGGTGCAAAATATGACCCCCGCAGACGCCTAGTTTAGGAGTTATAGCCATTTTAAGGTTTTGAAATTTTTTTTTCTGGTGCAAAATATGACCCCCGCAGACGCCTAGTTTAGGAGTTATAGCCATTTTAATGTTTTGAAATTTTTTTTTCTGGTGCAAAATATGACCCCCGCAGACGCCTAGTTTAGGAGTTATAGCCATTTTAAGGTTTTGAAATTTTTTTTTCTGGTGCAAAATATGACCCCCGCAGACGCCAAGTTTAGGAGTTATAGCCATTTTAAGGTTTTGAAATTTTTTTTTCTGGTGCAAAATATGACCCCCACAGGCGCCTAGTTTTGGAGTTATAGCCATTTTAAGGTTTTGAAATTTTTTTTTTTTGGTGCAAAATATGACCCCCGCAGACGCCTAGTTTAGGAGTTATAGCCATTTCAAGGTTTTGAAATTTTTTTTTTCTGGTGCAAAATATGACCCCCGCAGACGCCTAGTTTAGGAGTTATAGCCATTTTAAGGTTTTGAAATTTTTTTTTTCTGGTGCAAAATATGTCCCCCGCAGACGCCTAGTTTAGGAGTTATAGCCATTTTAAGGTTTTGAAATTTTTTTTTTCTACTGCAAAATATGACCTCCGCAGACGCCTGGTTTAGGAGTTATAGCCATTTTAAAGTTTTGAAATTTTTTTTTCTGGTGCAAAATATGCCCCCCGCAGACGCCTGGTTTAGGAGTTATAGCCATTTTAAGGTTTTGAAATTTTTTTTTCTGGTGCAAAATATGACCCCCTCAGACGCCTGGTTTAGGAGTTATAGCCATTTAAAGTTTTGAAATTTTTTTTTCTGGTGCAAAATATGCCCCCCGCAGACGCCTGGTTTAGGAGTTATAGCCATTTTAAGGTTTTGAAATTTTTTTTTTTGGTGCAAAATATGACCCCCGCAGACGCCTAGTTTAGGAGTTATAGCCATTTTAAGGTTTTGAAATTTTTTTTTCTGGTGCAAAATATGACCCCCGCAGACGCCTAGTTTAGGAGCTATAGCCATTTTAAGGTTTTGAAATTTTTTTTTTTTGGTGCAAAATATGACCCCCGCAGACGCCTAGTTGAGGAGTTATAGCCATTTTAAGGTTTTGAAATTTTTTTTTTTTGGTGCAAAATATGACCCCCACAGACGCCTAGTGTAGGAGTTATAGCCATTTTAAGGTTTTGAATTTTTTTTTTTTGGTGCAAAATATGACCCCCGCAGACGCCTAGTTTAGGAGTTATAGCCATTTTAAGGTTCTGAAATTTTTTTTTCTGGTGCAAAATATGACCCCCGCAGACGCCTAGTTTAGGAGTTATAGCCATTTTAAGGTTTTGAAATTTTTTTTCTGGTGCAAAATATGACCCCCGCAGACGCCTAGTTTAGGAGTTATAGCCATTTTAAGGTTTTGAAATTTTTTTTTCTGGTGCAAAATATGACCCCCGCAGACGCCTAGTTTAGGAGTTATAGCCATTTTAAGGTTTTGAAATTTTTTTTTCTGGTGCAAAATATGACCCCCGCAGACGCCTAGTTTAGGAGCTATAGCCATTTTAAGGTTTTGAAATTTTTTTTTTTTTTGCAAAATATGACCCCCGCAGACGCCTAGTTTAGGAGTTATAGCCATTTTAAGGTTTTGAAATTTTTTTTTCTGGTGCAAAATATGACCCCCGCAGACGCCTAGTTTAGGAGTTATAGCCATTTTAAGGTTTTGAAATTTTTTTTTCTGGTGCAAAATATGACCCCCGCAGGCGCCTAGTTTTGGAGTTATAGCCATTTTAAGGTTTTGAAATTGTTTGTTTTTGGTGCAAAAAATGACCCCCGCAGACGCCTAGTTTAGGAGTTATAGCCATTTTAAGGTTTTGAAATTTTTTTTTCTGGTGCAAAATATGACCCCCGCAGACGCCTAGTTTAGGAGTTATAGCCATCTTAAGGTTTTGAAATTTTTTTTTCTGCTGCAAAATAAGACCCCCGCAGACGCCTAGTTTAGGAGTTATAGCCATTTTAAGGTTTTGAAATTTTTTTTGTTTGGTGCAAAATATGACCCCCGCAGACGCCTAGTTTTGGAGTTATAGCCATTTTAAGGTTTTGAAATTTTTTTTTCTGGTGCAAAATATGACCCCCGCAGACGCCTAGTTTAGGAGTTATAGCCATTTTAAGGTTTTGAAATTTTTTTTCCTGGTGCAAAATATGACCCCCGCAGACGCCTAGTTTAGGAGTTATAGCCATTTTAAGGTTTTGAAATTTTTTTTTTTTGGTGCAAAATATGACCCCCGCAGACGCCTAGTTTAGGAGTTATAGCCATTTTAAGGTTTTGAAATTTTTTTTTCTGCTGCAAAATAAGACCCCCGCAGACGCCTAGTTTAGGAGTTATAGCCATTTTAAGGTTTTGAAATTTTTTTTGTTTGGTGCAAAATATGACCCCCGCAGACGCCTAGTTTTGGAGTTATAGCCATTTTAAGGTTTTGAAATTTTTTTTTCTGGTGCAAAATATGACCCCCGCAGACGCCTAGTTTAGGAGTTATAGCCATTTTAAGGTTTTGAAATTTTTTTTCCTGGTGCAAAATATGACCCCCGCAGACGCCTAGTTTAGGAGTTATAGCCATTTTAAGGTTTTGAAATTTTTTTTTCTGGTGCAAAATATGACCCCCGCAGACGCCTAGTTTAGGAGTTATAGCCATTTTAAGGTTTTGAATTTTTTTTTTCTGGTGCAAAATATGACCCCCGCAGACGCCTATTTTAGGAGTTATAGCCATTTTAAGGTTTTGAAATTTTTTTTTCTGGTGCAAAATATGACCCCCGCAGACGCCTAGTTTAGGAGTTATAGCCATTTTAAGGTTTTGAAATTTTTTTTTCTGGTGCAAAATATGACCCCCGCAGACGCCTAGTTTAGGAGTTATAGCCATTTTAAGGTTTTGAAATTTTTTTTTTTTGGTGCAAAATATGACCCCCACAGACGCCAAGTGTAGGAGTTATAGCCATTTTAAGGTTTTGAAATTTTTTTTTTTTGCTGCAAAATATGACCCCCGCAGACGCCTAGATTAGGAGTTATAGCCATTTTAAGGTTTTGAAATTTTTTTTTCTGGTGCAAAATATGACCCCCGCAGACACCTAGTTTAGGAGTTATAGCCATTTTAAGGTTTTGAAATTTTTTTTTCTGGTGCAAAATATGACCCCCGCAGACGCCTAGTTTAGGAGTTATAGCCATTTTAAGGTTTTGAAATTTTTTTTTCTGGTGCAAAATATGACCCCCGCACCCCCGTTTTGAAATTTTTTTTTTTTGGTGCAAAATATGACGCCCGCAGACGCCTAGTTTAGGAGTTATAGCCATTTTAAGGTTTTGAAATTTTTTTTTCTGGTGCAAAATATGACCCCCGCAGACGCCTAGTTTAGGAGTTATAGCCATTTTAAGGTTTTGAAATTTTTTTTTCTGGCACAAAATATGACCCCCGCAGACGCCTAGTTTAGGAGCTATAGCCATTTTAAGGTTTTGAAATTTTTTTTTTTTTTGCAAAATATGACCCCCGCAGACGCCTAGTTTAGGAGTTATAGCCATTTTAAGGTTTTGAAATTTTTTTTTCTGGTGCAAAATATGACCCCCGCAGACGCCTAGTTTAGGAGTTATAGCCATTTTAAGGTTTTGAATTTTTTTTTTCTGGTGCAAAATATGACCCCCGCAGACGCCTATTTTAGGAGTTATAGCCATTTTAAGGTTTTGAAATTTTTTTTTCTGGTGCAAAATATGACCCCCGCAGACGCCTAGATTAGGAGTTATAGCCATTTTAAGGTTTTGAAATTTTTTTTTCTGGTGCAAAATATGACCCCCGCAGACGCCTAGTTTAGGAGTTATAGCCATTTTAAGGTTTTGAAATTTTTTTTTCTGGTGCAAAATATGACCCCCGCAGACGCCTAGATTAGGAGTTATAGCCATTTTAAGGTTTTGAAATTTTTTTTTCTGGTGCAAAATATGACCCCCGCAGACGCCTAGTTTAGGAGTTATAGCCATTTTAAGGTTTTGAAATTTTTTTTTCTGGCACAAAATATGACCCCCGCAGACGCCTAGTTTAGGAGCTATAGCCATTTTAAGGTTTTGAAATTTTTTTTTTTTTTGCAAAATATGACCCCCGCAGACGCCTAGTTTAGGAGTTATAGCCATTTTAAGGTTTTGAAATTTTTTTTTCTGGTGCAAAATATGACCCCCGCAGACGCCTAGTTTAGGAGTTATAGCCATTTTAAGGTTTTGAATTTTTTTTTTCTGGTGTAAAATATGACCCCCGCAGACGCCTATTTTAGGAGTTATAGCCATTTTAAGGTTTTGAAATTTTTTTTTCTGGTGCAAAATATGACCCCCGCAGACGCCTAGTTTAGGAGTTATAGCCATTTTAAGGTTTTGAAATTTTTTTTTCTGGTGCAAAATATGACCCCCGCAGACGCCTAGTTTAGGAGTTATAGCCATTTTAAGGTTTTGAAATTTTTTTTTCTGGTGCAAAATATGACCCCCGCAGGCGCCTAGTTTAGGAGTTATAGCCATTTTAAGGTTTTGAAATTTTTTTTTTTGGTGCAAAATATGACCCCCGCAGACGCCTAGTTTAGGAGTTATAGCCATTTTAAGGTTTTGAAATTTTTTTTTTTTGGTGCAAAATATGACCCCCACAGACGCCTAGTGTAGGAGTTATAGCCATTTTAAGGTTTTGAATTTTTTTTTTTTGGTGCAAAATATGACCCCCGCAGACGCCTAGTTTAGGAGTTATAGCCATTTTAAGGTTTTGAAATTTTTTTTTCTGGTGCAAAATATGACCCCCGCAGACGCCTAGTTTAGGAGTTATAGCCATTTTAAGGTTTTGAAATTTTTTTTCTGGTGCAAAATATGACCCCCGCAGACGCCTAGTTAAGGAGTTATAGCCATTTTAAGGTTTTGAAATTTTTTTTTCTGGTGCAAAATATGACCCCCGCAGACGCCTAGTTTAGGAGTTATAACCATTTTAAGGTTTTGAAATTTTTTTTTTTTGGTGCAAAATATGACCCCCGCAGACGCCTAGCTTAGGAGTTATAGCCATTTTAAGGTTTTGAAATTTTTTTTTCTGGTGCAAAATATGACCCCCGCAGACGCCTAGTTTAGGAGTTATAGCCATTTTAAGGTTTTGAAATTTTTTTTTCTGGTGCAAAATATGACCCCCGCAGACGCCTAGTTTAGGAGTTATAGCCATTTTAAGGTTTTGAAATTTTTTTTTCTGGTGCAAAATATGACCCCCGCAGACGCCTAGTTTAGGAGCTATATCCATTTTAAGGTTTTGAAATTTTTTTTTTTTTTGCAAAATATGACCCCCGCAGACGCCTAGTTTAGGAGTTATAGCCATTTTAAGGTTTTGAAATTTTTTTTTCTGGTGCAAAATATGACCCCCGCAGACGCCTAGTTTAGGAGTTATAGCCATTTTAAGGTTTTGAAATTTTTTTTTCTGGTGCAAAATATGACCCCCGCAGGCGCCTAGTTTTGGAGTTATAGCCATTTTAAGGTTTTGAAATTTTTTTTTTTTGGTGCAAAATATGACCCCCGCAGACGCCTAGTTTAGGAGTTATAGCCATTTTAAGGTTTTGAAATTTTTTTTTCTGGTGCAAAATATGACCCCCGCAGACGCCTAGTTTAGGAGTTATAGCCATTTTAAGGTTTTGAAATTTTTTTTTCTGCTGCAAAATAAGACCCCCGCAGACGCCTAGTTTAGGAGTTATAGCCATTTTAAGGTTTTGAAATTTTTTTTGTTTGGTGCAAAATATGACCCCCGCAGACGCCTAGTTTTGGAGTTATAGCCATTTTAAGGTTTTGAAATTTTTTTTTCTGGTGCAAAATATGACCCCCGCAGACGCCTAGTTTAGGAGTTATAGCCATTTTAAGGTTTTGAAATTTTTTTTCCTGGTGCAAAATATAACCCCCGCAGACGCCTAGTTTAGGAGTTATAGCCATTTTAAGGTTTTGAAATTTTTTTTTTTTGGTGCAAAATATGACCCCCGCAGACGCCTAGTTTAGGAGTTATAGCCATTTTAAGGTTTTGAAATTTTTTTTTCTGCTGCAAAATAAGACCCCCGCAGACGCCTAGTTTAGGAGTTATAGCCATTTTAAGGTTTTGAAATTTTTTTTGTTTGGTGCAAAATATGACCCCCGCAGACGCCTAGTTTTGGAGTTATAGCCATTTTAAGGTTTTGAAATTTTTTTTTCTGCTGCAAAATATGACCCCCGCAGACGCCTAGTTTAAGAGTTATAGCCATTTTAAGGTTTTGAAATTTTTTTTCCTGGTGCAAAATATGACCCCCGCAGACGCCTAGTTTAGGAGTTATAGCCATTTTAAGGTTTTGAAATTTTTTTTTTTTGGTGCAAAATATGACCCCCGCAGACGCCTAGTTTAGGAGTTATAGCCATTTTAAGGTTTTGAAATTTTTTTTCTGGTGCAAAATATGACCCCCGCAGACGCCTAGTTTAGGAGTTATAGCCATTTTAAGGTTTTGAAATTTTTTTTTCTGGTGCAAAATATGACCCCCGCAGACGCCTAGTTTAGGAGTTATAGCCATTTTAAGGTTTTGAAATTTTTTTTTCTGGTGCAAAATATGACCCCCGCAGACGCCTAGTTTAGGAGTTATAGCAATTTTAAGGTTTTGAAATTTTTTTTTTTTGGTGCAAAATATGACCCCCGCAGACGCCTAGTTTAGGAGTTATAGCCATTTTAAGGTTTTGAAATTTTTTTTTCTTGTGCAAAATATGACCCCCGCAGACGCCTAGTTTAGGAGTTATAGCCATTTTAAGGTTTTGAAATTTTTTTTTCTGGTGCAAAATATGACCCCCGCAGACGCCTAGTTTAGGAGTTATAGCCATTTTAAGGTTTTGAAATTTTTTTTTCTGGTGCAAAATATGACCCCCGCAGACGCCTAGTTTAGAAGTTATAGCCATTTTAAGGTTATGAAATTTTTTTTTCTGGTGCAAAATATGACTCCCGCAGACGCCTAGTTTAGGAGTTATAGCCATTTTAAGGTTTTGAAATTTTTTTTTCTGATGCAAAATATGACCCCCGCAGACGCCTAGTTTAGGAGTTATAGCCATTTTAAGGTTCTGAAATTTTTTTTTCTGGTGCAAAATATGACCCCCGCAGACGCCTAGTTTAGGAGTTGTAGCCATTTTAAGGTTTTGAAATTTTTTTTTCTGGTGCAAAATATGACCCCCGCAGACGCCTAGTTTAGGAGTTATAGCCATTTTAAGGTTTTGAAATTTTTTTTTCTGGTGCAAAATATGACCCCCGCAGACGCCTAGTTTAGGAGTTATAGCCATTTTAAGGTTTTGAAATTTTTTTTTCCGCTGCAAAATATGACCCCCGCAGACGCCTAGTTTAGGAGTTATAGCCATTTTAAGGTTTTGAAATTTTTTTTTCTGGTGCAAAATATGACCCCCGCAGACGCCTAGTTTAGGAGTTATAGCCATTTTAAGGTTTTGAAATTTTTTTTTCTGGTGCAAAATATGACCCCCGCAGACGCGTAGTTTAGGAGTTATAGCCATTTTAAGGTATTGAAATTTTTTTTTCTGGTGCAAAATATGACCCCCGCAGACGCCTAGTTTAGGAGTTATAGCCATTTTAAGGTTTTGAATTTTTTTTTTTTTTTGCAAAATATGACCCCCGCAGACGCCTAGTGTAGGAGTTATAGCCATTTTAAGGTTTTGAAATTTTTTTTTTTTGGTGCAAAATATGACCCCCGCAGACGCCTAGTTTAGGAGTTATAGCCATTTTAAGGTTTTGAAATTTTTTTTTCTGGTGCAAAATATGACCCCCGCAGACGCCTAGTTTAGGAGTTATAGCCATTTTAAGGTTTTGAAATTTTTTTTTCTGGTGCAAAATATGACCCCCGCAGACGCCTAGTTTAGGAGTTATAGCCATTTTAAGGTTTTGAAATTTTTTTTTCTGGTGCAAAATATGACCCCCGCAGACGCCTAGTTTAGGAGTTATAGCTATTTTAAGGTTTTGAAATTTTTTTTTCTGGTGCAAAATATGAACCCCGTAGGCGCCTAGTTTAGGAGTTATAGCCATTTTAAGGTTTTGAAATTTTTTTTTTTTTGTGCAAAATATGACCCCCGCAGACGCCTAGTTTAGGAGTTATAGCCATTTTAAGGTTTTGAAATTTTTTTTTCTGGTGCAAAATATGACCCCCGCAGACGCCTAGTTTAGGAGTTATAGCCATTTTAAGGTTTTGCAATTTTTTTTTCTGGTGCAAAATATGACCCCCGCAGACGCCTAGTTTAGGAGTTATAGCCATTTTAAGGTTTTGAAATTTTTTTTTCTGGTGCAAAATATGACCCCCGCAGACGCCTAGTTGAGGAGTTATAGCCATTTTAAGGTATTGAAATTTTTTTTTCTGGTGCAAAATATGACCCCCGCAGACGCCTAGTTTAGGAGTTATAGCCATTTTAACGTTTTGAATTTTTTTTTTTTTTTGCAAAATATGACCCCCGCAGACGCCTAGTTTAGGAGTCATAGCCATTTTAAGGTTTTGAAATTTTTTTTCTGGTGCAAAATATGACCCCCGCAGACGCCTAGTTTAGGAGTTATAGCCATTTGAAGGTTTTGAAATTTTTTTTTTTTTGTGCAAAATATGACCCCCGCAGACGCCTAGTTTAGGAGTTATAGCCATTTGAAGGTTTTGAAATTTTTTTTTCTGGTGCAAAATATGACCCCCGCAGACGCCTAGTTTAGGAGTTATAGCCATTTTAAGGTTTTGCAATTTTTTTTTCTGGTGCAAAATATGACCCCCGCAGACGCCTAGTTTAGGAGTTATAGCCATTTTAAGGTTTTGAAATTTTTTTTTCTGGTGCAAAATATGACCCCCGCAGACGCCTAGTTTAGGAGTTATAGCTATTTTAAGGTTTTGAAATTTTTTTTTCTGGTGCAAAATATGAACCCCGCAGGCGCCTAGTTTAGGAGTTATAGCCATTTTAAGGTTTTGAAATTTTTTTTTTTTGTGCAAAATATGACCCCCGCAGACGCCTAGTTTAGGAGTTATAGCCATTTTAAGGTTTTGAAATTTTTTTTTCTGGTGCAAAATATGACCCCCGCAGACGCCTAGTTTAGGAGTTATAGCCATTTTAAGGTTTTGCAATTTTTTTTTCTGGTGCAAAATATGACCCCCGCAGACGCCTAGTTTAGGAGTTATAGCCATTTTAAGGTTTTGAAATTTTTTTTTCTGGTGCAAAATATGACCCCCGCAGACGCCTAGTTTAGGAGTTATAGCCATTTTAAGGTTTTGCAATTTTTTTTTCTGGTGCAAAATATGACCCCCGCAGACGCCTAGTTTAGGAGTTATAGCCATTTTAAGGTTTTGAAATTTTTTTTTCTGGTGCAAAATATGACCCCCGCAGACGCCTAGTTTAGGAGTTATAGCCATTTTAAGGTTTTGAAATTTTTTTTTCTGGTGCAAAATATGACCCCCGCAGACGCCTAGTTGAGGAGTTATAGCCATTTTAAGGTTTTGCAATTTTTTTTTCTGGTGCAAAATATGACCCCCGCAGACGCCTAGTTTAGGAGTTATAGCCATTTTAAGGTTTTGAAATTTTTTTTTCTGGTGCAAAATATGACCCCCGCAGACGCCTAGTTTAGGAGTTATAGCCATTTTAAGGTTTTGCAATTTTTTTTTCTGGTGCAAAATATGACCCCCGCAGACGCCTAGTTTAGGAGTTATAGCCATTTTAAGGTTTTGAAATTTTTTTTTCTGGTGCAAAATATGACCCCCGCAGACGCCTAGTTTAGGAGTTATAGCTATTTTAAGGTTTTGAAATTTTTTTTTCTGGTGCAAAATATGAACCCCGCAGGCGCCTAGTTTAGGAGTTATAGCCATTTTAAGGTTTTGAAATTTTTTTTTTTTTGTGCAAAATATGACCCCCGCAGACGCCTAGTTTAGGAGTTATAGCCATTTTAAGGTTTTGAAATTTTTTTTTTTTTGGTGCAAAATATGACCCCGCAGACGCCTATTTAGGAGTCATAGCCATTTTAAGGTTTTGAAATTTTTTTTCTGGTGCAAAATATGACCCCCGCAGACGCCTAGTTTAGGAGTTATAGCCATTTGAAGGTTTTGAAATTTTTTTTTCTGGTGCAAAATATGACCCCCGCAGACGCCTAGTTTAGGAGTTATAGCCATTTTAAGGTTTTGCAATTTTTTTTCTGGTGCAAAATATGACCCCCGCAGACGCCTAGTTTAGGAGTTATAGCCATTTTAAGGTTTTGAAATTTTTTTTTCTGGTGCAAAATATGACCCCCGCAGACGCCTAGTTTAGGAGTTATAGCTATTTTAAGGTTTTGAAATTTTTTTTTCTGGTGCAAAATATGAACCCCGCAGGCGCCTAGTTTAGGAGTTATAGCCATTTTAAGGTTTTGAAATTTTTTTTTTTTGTGCAAAATATGACCCCCGCAGACGCCTAGTTTAGGAGTTATAGCCATTTTAAGGTTTTGAAATTTTTTTTTTCTGGTGCAAAATATGACCCCCGCAGACGCCTAGTTTAGGAGTTATAGCCAATTTAAGGTTTTGCAATTTTTTTTTCTGGTGCAAAATATGACCCCCGCAGACGCCTAGTTTAGGAGTTATAGCCATTTTAAGGTTTTGAATTTTTTTTTCTGGTGCAAAATATGACCCCCCGCAGACGCCTAGTTTAGGGAGTTATAGCCATTTTAAGGTTTTGCAATTTTTTTTTCTGGTGCAAAATATGACCCCCGCAGACGCCTAGTTTAGGAGTTATAGCCATTTTAAGGTTTTGAAATTTTTTTTTCTGGTGCAAAATATGACCCCCGCAGACGCCTAGTTTAGGAGTTATAGCCATTTTAAGGTTTTGAAATTTTTTTTTCTGGTGCAAAATATGACCCCCGCAGACGCCTAGTTGAGGAGTTATAGCCATTTTAAGGTTTTGCAATTTTTTTTTCTGGTGCAAAATATGACCCCCGCAGACGCCTAGTTTAGGAGTTATAGCCATTTTAAGGTTTTGAAATTTTTTTTTCTGGTGCAAAATATGACCCCCGCAGACGCCTAGTTTAGGAGTTATAGCCATTTTAAGGTTTTGAAATTTTTTTTTCTGGTGCAAAATATGACCCCCGCAGACGCCTAGTTGAGGAGTTATAGCCATTTTAAGGTATTGAAATTTTTTTTTCTGGTGCAAAATATGACCCCCGCAGACGCCTAGTTTAGGAGTTATAGCCATTTTAAGGTTTTGAAATTTTTTTTTTTTGGTGCAAAATATGACCCCCGCAGACGCCTAGTTTAGGAGTCATAGCATTTTAAGGTTTTGAAATTTTTTTTCTGGTGCAAAATATGACCCCCGCAGACGCCTAGTTTAGGAGTTATAGCCATTTGAAGGTTTTGAAATTTTTTTTTCTGGTGCAAAATATGACCCCCGCAGACGCCTAGTTTAGGAGTTATAGCCATTTTAAGGTTTTGAAATTTTTTTTTCTGGTGCAAAATATGACCCCGCAGACGCCTAGTTTAGGAGTTATAGCCATTTTAAGGTTTTGAAATTTTTTTTTCTGGTGCAAAATATGACCCCCGCAGACGCCTAGTTTAGGAGTTATAGCCATTTTAAGGTTTTGAAATTTTTTTTTTTGGTGCAAAATATGACCCCCGCAGACGCCTAGTTTAGGAGTTATAGCTATTTTAAGGTTTTGAAATTTTTTTTTTTGGTGCAAAATATGACCCCCGCAGACGCCTAGTTTAGGAGTTATAGCCATTTAAGGTTTTGAAATTTTTTTTTCTGGTGCAAAATATGACCCCCGCAGACGCCTAGTTTAGGAGTTAGAGCCATTTGAAGTTTTTGAAATTTTTTTTTCTGCTGCAAAATATGACCCCCGCAGACGCCTAGTTTAGGAGTTATAGCCATTTGAAGGTTTTGAAATTTTTTTTTCTGGTGCAAAATATGACCCCCGCAGACGCCTAGTTTAGGAGTTATAGCCATTTTAAGGTTTCGAAATTTTTTTTTCCGCTGCAAAATATGACCCCCGCAGACGCCTAGTTTAGGAGTTATAGCCATTTTAAGGTTTTGAAATTTTTTTTTTTTGGTGCAAAATATGACCCCCGCAGACGCCTAGTTTAGGAGTTATAGCCATTTTAAGGTTTTGAAATTTTTTTTTCTGGTGCAAAATATGACCCCCGCAGACGCCTAGTTTAGGAGTTATAGCCATTTTAAGGTTTTGAAATTTTTTTTTCTGCTGCAAAATAGGACCCCCGCAGACGCCTAGTTTAGGAGTTATAGCCATTTGAAGGTTTTGAAATTTTTTTTCTGGTGCAAAATATGACCCCCGCAGACGCCTAGTTTAGGAGTTATAGCCATTTTAAGGTTTTGAAATTTTGTTTTTTGGTGCAAAATATGACCCCCGCAGACGCCTAGTTTAGGAGTTATAGCCATTTTAAGGTTTTGAAATTTTTTTTTCTGGTGCAAAATATGACCCCCGCAGACGCCTAGTTTAGGAGTTATAGCCATTTTAAGGTTTTGAAATTTTTTTTTCTGGTGCAAAATATGACCCCCGCAGACGCCTAGTTTAGGAGTTATAGCCATTTTAAGGTTTTGAAATTTTTTTTTCTGGTGCAAAATATGACCCCCGCAGACGCCTAGTTTAGGAGTTATAGCCATTTTAAGGTTTTGAAATTTTTTTTTCTGGTGCAAAATATGACCCCCGCAGACGACTAGTTTAGGAGTTATAGCCATTTTAAGGTTTTGAAATTTTTTTTCTTGTGCAAAATATGACCCCCGCAGACGCTAGTTTAGGAGTTATAGCCATTTTAAGGTTTTGAAATTTTTTTTTCTGGTGCAAAATATGACCCCCGCAGACGCCTAGTTTAGGAGTTATAGCCATTTTAAGGTTTTGAAATTTTTTTTTCTGGTGCAAAATATGACCCCCCGCAGACGCCTAGTTTAGGAGTTATAGCCATTTTAAGGTTTTGAAATTTTTTTTTTTGGTGCAAAATATGACCCCCGCAGACGCCTAGTTTAGGAGTTATAGCCATTTTAAGGTTTTGAAATTTTTTTTTTTGGTGCAAAATATGACCCCCGCAGACGCCTAGTTTAGGAGTTATAGCCATTTTAAGGTTTTGAAATTTTTTTTTCTGGTGCAAAATATGACCCCCGCAGACGCCTAGTTTAGGAGTTATAGCCATTTTAAGGTTTTGAAATTTTTTTTTTTGGTGCAAAATATGACCCCCGCAGACGCCTAGTTTAGGAGTTATAGCCATTTTAAGGTTTTGAAATTTTTTTTTTTTGGTGCAAAATATGACCCCCGCAGACGCCTAGTTTAGGAGTTATAGCCATTTTAAGGTTTTGAAATTTTTTTTTCTGGTGCAAAATATGACCCCCGCAGACGCCTAGTTTAGGAGTTATAGCCATTTTAAGGTTTTGAAATTTTTTTTTCTGGTGCAAAATATGACCCCCGCAGACGCCTAGTTTAGGAGTTATAGCCATTTTAAGGTTTTGAAATTTTTTTTTTCTGGTGCAAAATATGACCCCCGCAGACGCCTAGTTTAGGAGTTATAGCCATTTTAAGGTTTTGTAAATTTTTTTTTTCTGGTGCAAAATATGACCCCCGCAGACGCCTAGTTTAGGAGTTATAGCCATTTTAAGGTTTGAAATTTTTTTTTCTGGTGCAAAATATGACCCCCGCAGATGCATAGTTTAGGAGTTATAGCCATTTTAAGGTTTTGAAATTTTTTTTTTTTT